>CATIWR010026964.1:0-75519 GCA_949677035.1 Omphalea diandra
CACCACTAGTAAGTATAAAAATATAACATGAAGTGGATTTCATATCATCTTGACAGCCTGCAAAATTAGAGTTCGAATACTCCACTACTTCAAGATCATCCATACGCCTATAAACCAACATATAATCCTTTGTCTTTTGCAAGTATCTCATTATCTTCTTAGCAGCTATCCAATGATCCCACCCAGGATTAGAAAGATATTGACCAAGAACACTAACAATGTATGCAATATCTAGTCTTGTACACACTTGGGCGTACATAAAGCTGCCAACTACACTTGCATAAGAAATATTATTCATGATTTGTTTCTCTATATCACTTTTAGGGCACTGCACCTTACTGAATTTATCTCTTTTCACCACAGGAGTATCACCACCTTTGCAAGATTGCATATTGAATCTACTGAGCACACGATCAATATAGGCCCTTTGAGAAAGACCTAATAAATAACGAGACCGAGCACAACGAATCTCAATACCTAAGACAAAAGATGCATCTCCAAGATCTTTTATATCAAAAGTCCTAGAGAGTAACTGTTTAGTTTCACAAATCATTCCATGTCATTACTGGCCAACAAAATATCATCAACATAGAGAACAAGAAATATAAATTTACTCTCACTGATATTGTGATAAATGCACTGATCAATCTTATTCTCTGTGAAACCAAGTGAATCAACTACCTCATCAAATTTGAGATACCATTGACGAGAAGCTTGTTTAAGACCATAAATATATTTCTTCAGCTTATATACTAAGTGTGTTTTACCACTTTCTTTAAAACCCTCGGGTTGCACCATATAAACTTCCTCACCCAAATCATCATTTAAGAATGTCGTCTTGACATCCATTTCATGCAATTCTAAATCAAAATGAGCAACCAAGGCCATAATTATTCTAAAGGAATTTTTAGAGGAAATAGAGGAAAAAGTCTCATTATAATCAACACCTTCATGCTATATAAACCCCTTAGCAACCAATCTGACTTTAAATTTCTCAGCTTTTCCTTTAGAATCCTTCTTAGTCTTGAATACCCATTTGCAACCTATGAGTTTATTATTAGAAGGAAGTTTCACTAGTTCCCAAACTCTGTTATGACTCATTGATACCATCTCATCTTTCATAACATTAATCCAGAATTCAGAGCAAACACTATTAATAGCCTAATCATAAGATACATGATTAATAACATGACCTATATTATAATCACATTCACCAAGATAAACCTCATAATTATTTGGAATTGCTGACCTTCTCACCCTAACAAACCTTGTAACAGGTAATGGTTTAGCTATAACAGGCTCCGAAGGATTGTCAACAGGAGGAGGAAGATCAATTGCACCCTCACCACCACCACCACCTACATGAACCGGAACCGTTATAATCCTTTCATGTGATAAAGGTAAAGAAATGGTTGCAATTTTATTTTGTACACTATGAATAGGCAGTTGAGAAATGTCCAGATCAGCAATATCCATCTCAAAAAACTTCGCAGTCATAGATTCTACAATCCTTGTGCCATGTGTAGGACAATAGAACTTGTATCCTTTAGAATGGGTTGGGTACCCAATAAAGTAACAACGAACAGTTCTAGGGTCAGTCTTTTTCTCATTTGGATTATATATTCTAACCTCAACAGGACAACCCCAAACACGAAAATGGGTCAAACTAGGTCGTCTACCAGTCCACAACTCAAAAGGTGTTTTAGGTACAGATTTGCTAGGGACACATTTCAAAATATAAAGGGTAGTTTTAATAGCTTTACCCCATAAGAATTCAGGTAAGTTAGACCTACTCATCATGCTTCTCATCATATCTTTCAAAGTACGATTGCACCTTTCAGCAACACCATTTTTTCAGGACTACCAGACATGGTATATTGAGCAACTATTCCACATTCTTGCAAAGATTTGGCAAACTCTCCCATATGTTGCCCAGTCTCATTATATTTGCCATAATATTCACCCCCACAATCAGACCTCACAATTTTAATGACTTTTTCCAATTGTTTATCAACCTCAGTTTTGAAAATTTTGAACATCTCAATAACATCATATTTCTCCTTTATCAAGTATAAATAACCATAACGAGAAAAATCATCAATAAAGGTAATAAAATATTTATTGCCACAAATAGTAGGTGAATAAGGTCCACTAATATTAGTATGAATAATCTCTAGAAGATCTGAACTTCTATTAGCACCTTTCTTTTTATTTTTAGTCAATTTACCCCTTATACAATCCACATGAATATCTAGATCCTCAAAATCAAGAAAAGGAAGAATGTCATCTTTTACTACTCTTCCAATTCTTTCTTTAGATATATGACCAAAACATCTGTGCCACAATGAAAAAGATTTTTCTTTAATTAAGGATCGTTTGGTCACAACATTAGCTTCACAAAAAGGTTCACAATCTCTTACATCATCCAAACACAATCTATATAAATTATCGAATAAAACACATTCACCAATCAATTTGGAATCTAAAAACATATTGGCTCTTTCATTACCAATAGTAAAATGATATCCAATCTTGTCCAAAATAGAAACAGAAACCAAATTTCTCCTAAAAGATGGAACATAAAAGGTGTTATCTAAAATTAGACAAAATTCAGATTCCAAGATTAATTTAACTACTCCTACTTGCTCAACATCTATCTTCAAATTGTTTTCAAATCTAAGCTTGGACTCCCTTTCACTTGGCTTTCGTTTGCTTATAAACCCCTGCAAGGTAATAACAACATGAACAGTTGCACCACTATCAAGCTACCAAAAATTTGGTGGTACATCAACCATATAAGATTCAAAGCAAACATAAGCCAAAGGAATACCTTCATCTTTCTTCTTTAGCCAAGTTGTGAATTGATGGCCATCTTTTCTCATATGACCTTCTTTATGACAAAAGAAACATTTCACCTTACTTTTGTGGACACTCCCAAAATCTCCCCCTTTCTTGGTCTGATTCCTACCATGCTATTTAAAATTTTGATTCCTTTTAGGAGCATAATAATTAGGTTTAAACTTACCTTTATCCTTTTTAGGATCAACCCTAGGTTGTGTCAATAGCATAGCAAACTCACTCTTTTCTTTCCTAATTTTTTTCCGCAACATCACATTTGGTTATAAGGTCATTAATGGTCTAGGTAGTGTTTTGGGTGTTATAGGTAGTCTTAATTTGGCTGAATTCAGGAGGTAAAGTGTTTAAAGCTTGGTAAACAATAAATTCATCATAAATCTCAAGCTTAAGACCCTTAAGTTTGGTTTGAAGGTGAACCATATTTAGAATATAATCTCTCACATTCCCACTATGATTATATCACATACCGGTTAACTAACTCATTAGGGTCCCAACCTTAACCTTATTGGATACAAAGTATTTATCTTCTACAGCAGCAAGAAGAGCTTTGACAGTGACATCAGTGGGCAAACTACTCCTAAGGTATTTAGGAATAGTTTTCCTCATGGCCATTAGATTGAGACGATTTGATCTCTCCCATTTGGCATGCAATTCTTTTTCATCAGTATTACTCTCACAGCTGGGTTTAGCAGGTTCATCTTCATAAATGGCATAATCAATCTCACTCATTCCCAGCATAAATAAAATATCATCTTTTCACCTCTTAAAGTTGGTGTTAGTCAAGAGGTCAACAGTCGCAGTATTGTTGTTGAGACTAAAGGAGACTGTTTGTAATAAAACAAAAGCATGTATTAGAATTGGGCTATGTATAAAAATCAATTTTATGATTTACACAATCTAGAAAATTCTGACATCACTACATATTCCCCTTTGGGCAGAACATGCACATACAATAGAATTTCTAGTTATGAAGCACATAATTGAGATCACACTAGTTTCGAGAAATCTATCCTCTTTGGGCAGACAGACTCTCTATACTAATGCGCCTCTAAGCATAAATAGCTTCATCTCAACAAGCTCTCCTAAAATTAATGCATCTAATAACCCCTTTTGGACAAGTTATTATATACATTAATTTGGAATTATCTCTTCATTCCAACAAGCACTCCCAAAATCAATGCATCTAATAATCCCCTTTAGGTAGGTCATTATATACATTGATTTGGAATGTTCTCTTTACAAAAATTAAAAATAACTCTACGAATTTCAATAGATGTCTCACTTTGGAGGTAACACCCATATCAACTCATAAAATTACTTTTAATTAGAGATTTATAAAAGCCCAATTAAAATACATACTAAACACAAATATATATATATATATATATATATATATATATATATATATATATATATTCTAAAAATATACAAGGTACTAAACACAATATACATTAATTTAAAGCACATAAGTATTTATTCATATATGTGCAAAACAAATATTTATTATTTATTTATTTAATTTTATCACAAAATTAATATCACTAAATAATAATTGACAATTAACTATATATACAAACCACCTAAATAATTATATGTATATATATTAATAATTATTGAAATTAAAATATATCATGATGTACATGAATATAAGGTGATTATTTAAATATTAGCCCGCATAAAACATTAACATATAATTGGCTTAGCTTAGTCGGCCAAAATTAGGTTTTTTGGGGCCTCGCGGTTGTGGGTTCGAGACCCATGACACGCATCCCTCTTCCCCTTCGCTTTGTGTTTTTTTTTTGTTTCGACAATCATAGAAAACCAATCTCCATCGGCAAGAACGCCGATCTTCATTTGGATTGCGCAACAACCAACAACCCACCCATTGAATCTGTTTGCACAGTTCAAAGATCAGCAAACAACAATCAAATCATCCAAACACAAAATAAACATCATAGCACAATCAACACACAACATAAACATAGAGAAGCATTTAATCAACCCATCGTCTGCTGTTTGCAAATGGATTCGGAACAAGACTCGGGGTTCGAAACTGATGATTGGAGTGGGGCCGCCGGTTGCACAAGAGTTAGGTTTTTGAAACTAAGAAAATTGTTTGCATTGCTGGGTTTGGGAGGGTTCTGCTTCTCCAGTACCGGCACCGCAAGGTTTTAGAGGTTTTTTTTTGTTTGGTGATCTACCTCGCTCTGTTATCTTTAGGACCAGAGAAGAAAACAAAAAGGTGGAATCGAATCCGATTGAAGGTTGACGGAAGGATCAGAGAGAAAGCAAAGGAAAGGAATATTGGCTTTGTAGGTGTTTACGATTTAGGTTTGGAACAAAAAAAATACTCTGTTTGTTAAGTTGTGATGGAATTGCAAAAAAAAAATTTTGCCAGAAAGAGGAGAAGTTTGTCCAACGCGGGTTTCGAACCCGCAACCTCTAATGAGACCGCATCAACAACTGTCTGAGCTAATCGATTAGCTCATGACGGTTGAAGCAAATTAAATATATATATCAAAGTGACACAACAACATTGATCATCAATTTTTTTTAATTAACAATACAAATATCTAGGGTTCTAAATCACGTACCACAACCATGCTCTGATACTACATGTAATAATTTGATTAAGGATCTAGTACATAAATTTAGGACACTAACTTTTAACAATTAAGCAGAAACAAATTGCGTATTTGTCTGCGAGTTGAATCCCAAATTGTTTTTTAGCCATGATTACAACCGCTGAAATCAAACACTAAAATAATATGTCAGAAGGGTTGAAAAAAGAAAGTTAGGTCTTCATCTCCTTGACCTTCTCGCAAGACGACTATAATGGGCATAACAACTAGGGTTGTCAATATGAAGGTAGGAGAGGGGACCTAGTCTATTTATAATAAATTTTAATAAGTGCACCCATCACAAGTCCTTGTTAAAATAGGTATACACTGACTATCTTCCATATCAGCCTACAAAAGGTGTCACAAGCCCATAACTCAATTGATCACATTTTAATTAGGCTTACCCTCAATCAATAAACAATGTTATTCAGTTCATTTTATAAATAATTAAAATAAACTCATAATTAATATTAGCCCACATAAAAATTCCAACAATGGATTGAGCATCGCCTTGAACAAGACAATTTTAACCGACTAACTTTTGGATAAACTTCTCACATTAAGCTTATAAGAACTCAAAAATGTTGGTTTTAGAGGTAGAGGCAATAATTTAAAGCTAAACACAAAGTGCTAGAAGAAATCTTTTTGTGAAAAACCATCACATAAATTCCAAAATCTTATGTTAAATTATCAAGAAATACAATGAGGATTAACGAAACCATACTTGAATCCATAATGACCAATAACTTTTTAGAATCGTACAATTAGCCTTGCAGATCAACACAATATTTTTTCTAGTTTTTTTTTAAGTGATGAAATGATAAAAGAATAAATAAAATGTATGTATAATACGAGGATCATCACCAATATATATTATTTTTTGGTATTTCTATTTTACCCATTCCAAAATAGGAATAGCCTCATGTTTCTACACATTAAACGCTCACACCCTATTAAAATACATTAAAGCCCAAATTACCCAAACTTATTAGATCACTTTTAATTGGGTTTAACATTATGTGATAGTCCATAATACATAATAATTTACATATAAGCCTATTGTTGGATTTATGATCCAACAATCTCCCACTTGGGCTATATGTGCAACCTTATTATGTATTAGAAAAATAATTGTATGAGCTTAACTTTGCTATCATTATCAAAATATATCTATAATCAATTCGGTCTATCAATCATATCAATATAGGATCAAAGTCACCTTCATTGCATCAATGATCATATATATATCAATACAATTGAATATCATGGATCATGATGTGGATGTGTAGCAAACATGAAAATTTCATGCAATGTGATCTAAACATTCCTATTTCCAATTGATCCACCTTAAACTTTAGTGAGATCAAACCATATTAAAATCAGAGTGAAAATGAACCAAAATTGTATTTCTGTAGAAAACAACCTTAAAAAATATCCATAAACTAAATAACTATTAATGTCAATATCAAAAGCATCCAAAATTATAAACTCTCATTAAAATTAAATTTCCTCAAATATCATGACACCTATACTAGTAGTATGCTCATGAAACATCTTAGGTGGCAATCCCTTAGTAAGTGGATCCGCAATCATGGAGTTTGTGCCAATGTGCTCAATAGACAACTGTCCACTATGAACTCTTTCTTTAACAACTAAGAACTTGATGTCTAGATATTTTGACTTTGTTGACCTCTTGTTGGTATTGGAATATAGCTCTACTAACTTATTATCACAAAATAACTTAAGTGGCCTTTCAATACCATCCACTTTGTGCAGTCCCATGACAAAGTTTCACAACCATATTTCATAATTAGACACCTCATAACATGCTATAAACTCTACTACCATAATATAAGAGGGCATAAGAGACTGTTTGACACTATTCCAAGAAATGGCACCTCCAACTAGCAAATAGATATAGCCTAAAGTATATTTCATATTATCTTAACATCCAACAAAATCGGAGTCAGTAAACCTAGTGATCTCTAGTTGGTTTGACCTTTGATATGTGAGCATATAGTCTTTTATTCTCTGTAAATACCAAAAGACTCATTTGATTGCTATCCAATGGTCAATTCCTAGATTGCTTAAATATTTGCCTAACATCCTAGTGACATACGCAATATCTAAATGTGTACAAACCTGAGCATACATTAGACTCCCTACTGTAAATGCATAAGGAATCTTCTGCATTTCCTTTTTCTCTAAATCATTCTTAGATCATTGATTGAGACTAAATTTGCCTCCCTTAGCCATAGGGGTATCACTTGGTTTGCAATTTTACGTGCCATATCCTTTAGTGACAATCCAAGAATACCTAGAGAGCAATTTTGATGTATCTAAATGCCTAACATAAAAGAGGTGTCGCCAAGATCTTTCATCTTAAAATTCTTAGCTATAAAGCTTTTGATGTCATGCAATAAGCCTATATCATTATTTGCAAGCAAAATATCATTAACAAATAAAACTAGAAAAATATGCTTGCACCCATAGAACTTATGGTATACACAATCATCAACGAAATTTATCTTAAAACTGAATGAGATGATCACTTGATGAAACTTTAAATACCATTTTTGAGATGCTTGCTTTAGCCCATAGATGGATTTCTTAATTTTATAAACCATATTCTTTGGATCTCTTGACACAAAGTTCTTTTGTCGCACCATATAAATTGTTCATCAATGTCACCATTTAAAAATATTGTCTTTACATCCATCTGGTGTAACTCAAGATTCAAATGCACCACTAATGCTATTATGATCCTGAAAAAGTCTTTTGAAGAAACTAGAGAGAAAATCTCTTTATAATTGATGCCTTCCTTTTGTGTAAAGCCCTTTACAACAAGATGAGCTTTGTATCTTTCCAAATTGCCTTTTGAATCCCTTTTAGTTTTAAAAATCCATTTGCAACTAATGGGTTTCGCACCTTCTAGCAATGGGACAAGATCCCATACATCATTGTCCTTTATAGACTTAATCTCCTCATGCATGGCATCTATCAACTTTTGAGAATTAGGACTTTTCATGGCTTGAAAAAGTTTATTATATATAGTCGTCTGACACTGCACTTCTAATTTCTCTAGTAGATCTCCCTAATGGCATAGGTTCTTAAGGTGGTAGAGTTTGTTCTTTTTAAACAATAACTTGGACGAGAGTTTCTTCGACATTGTCTTGATTTATTGTGTCTTCAACATGGTCAGGAAGGAGATCCTAATCAATGCTAATAACACCTGTGGGAATATCAATATATTCTTCTTCAAAGACAAAGTCCTTAACCGTATCTACCCTCACCCCCGCAACCTTGACATCTTCAAAGAACCAAGCATTTCCTGACTCAAAAATTGACTTAGTTGTGGGATCATAAAACTTATACCCCTTGGATCTTTCAGAGTATATAATAAAATAACAACTCACTATCCTTAAGTCCAATTTCTTTTCATTAGGCTTATAAAGCCTTGCCTTAGCTAGACATCCCTAAATGTGTAAGTGTTTTAAACTAGGTTTTTTGCCTGTCCAAAACTTATAAAGTGTTTTAGTAGTTGCTTTTGTAGGAACCCTATCAAGGATATAAGTTGTAGTCTTAAGTACTTCTCCCTAGAGTAATTCTAGTAAGGTAGAATGTGAAATGATACTCCTCACCATGTCCTTAAACGTCTTGTTTCATATTTTAGCAACACCATTCATATTAGGTAAACTTGGCATGGTGTAGTGTGGGATAATACTTCATTTCTCTAGGAATTTAGCAAATGGTCATGTACGTTGTTCACCTGAACCATCATATCTATTATAGTATTCACTACCACGATCAGACTTAATGCTTCTAATCCTTTTGTCAAGTTGATTCTCAACTTCAGCCTTATAACTTTTAAACACATCGAGTGAGTGTAACTTTTCATGTATGAGATAAAGATAGCCATATCTTGAAAAATCGTCTATGTACATTATAAAATATTGTTGACCATTCCAAGCATTTATAGGAAATGGCCCATAAATATCCATATGTATAAGTTATAAGACGCATGATGTCCTACTAACCTCATATCTCTTTTTATTGGTTTGTTTTCTCTTTATACAGTTAATACAAACATCAAAATTTGTAAAATCAAGGGAATCAAGAATTCCATCAGACACAAGTCTCTCAAATTTTTGTTTAGAGATATGACCTAATCTCTTATGCCATAATAACGCAAAATTCTCATTGATTAATTTTCTCTTTATACCTTGTGTACTTAATTGCAGGGATTCATTATAAGAGGTAACTGTATCTAATAAATAAAAATTATCATAGCTTGATAAATAACTGGTACCAAATAATTTTGAATCATCATGAAAAAATCTAAACTTTTCATTTCTAAATAGACAAGAATGATTGGAATTGTCTAAAGTAGAAACAAAAAATCAAATTCTACCTAAAAGATGATATAATAAATGTCTCATCAAGATCTAAATAATTTTAGTCTTCAACAATAATTTAAATTTTCCTATTACCTATACTTCAACTGTCTTGCCATTGCATTGCCCCTATAAATGTATCTTTCATCATTATTTGGCTTTTGGCAACTCAGGCAACCCTGCATCAACACACTAACATGAATTGTTACACCATAATTTCTCCACCAAGTGTGTCTAGGTACAAAGTTAAATTAACCTTAAAATATACCATAGTAAGAAGCTTACCTTTCTTAGCATACCATGTGTGATAATTGCTAGACTGCTTATTCCTATGCCTTTCAGTTCCACAAAAGAAATAATCTTTACCTTTTGGTTCACTTGATTTATATAGTTATTTCACTTAAGATATTATATGTGCAGCTTCCTTATCCTTCTTTCTTTTCTTTCCCTTGTACTTGTCCTTAAAGATTGAGGTCAGGTGAGCACTTTCTATCTTATTTTGCTTCAACCTTTCCTTTTCCTAAACATAGTATGATATGAGCTCATTCAAAGACCAAGTCTCTTTCTGATAGTTATAGCTAACCTTAAACTAGTTAAATTGTGTTGGACGAGATATAAGAACTAGATGCATTAGCAGGTCCTCGGAGAGATCAAGCTTAAGTGCTTTTATCTTAGAAGCAACATGAGACTTCTCTAAGATGTGCTCCATGATATTGCCTTTACTTTTATATCTCATTGAAATGAGAGTTGTTAAGAGTGTACCTATCTTAGCCTTTTCATTCTTAACAAATCTCTTTTCCATATTTGGAAGGAACTTTTTAGTTGTAATAATCTTTTCAGACATTGTGCCCCTAAATGCTTCAAGAATTGGCCTTTTCATAATCACCATGCATAGGCACTTCAATTTCTTCTGCCTTTCTCTATCCCTCTTTTCATTAGAGATACTCTCTGTTGTAATAAGTGGAGGATAATTAATCCTTAACACAAGGTTAGGATCCATAACTCTAAGAACTATTAAGAGGTTCTCTTACCATGACTTAAGGTTAGAACCATTCAACGTAGAAATTGAATTGATGTTGGCAGTAATATTAGCTGAAGTTATAGCTAAACATAAAACAACAAACAAGCAAAACAAGCTTATATGAGTCTTGAAACCCAATATCACAATAATAAATTCAAAATAAAGGTAAATCTCATCTCAAGATAGTAGACACTCCATTAATATTTTATCTTTAGATAAAATATTAACTTGTAAGTGATATCTAGATGTAGTAATCAAACACTGATAATAAGAATATGTCAAATAATAAAATTTTCTTTGGGTCAATTTATTATTTACATAAAAAACTGAATAACCATCACACATTTATTATTGCAAGTGTACATGTAATTTCTTGTCAAATGTGATCTTTCTTTGGGCTACTCAATATTCACATAAATTACATGTACATAACTTTTTATATTTCAAGATAAATTAATTCAACAAGAGTGGTCACTTTGGCGACATGTCGTTTCAATTATTTCACCTCAAAAAATATATAAAACCAATATTTGAATTTAAAATGGTATCAAATTTTCTTTAAATCGACTGTAGTTAGATATAATAATAATAATAATAATAATAATAATAATAATAATAATAATAATAATAATAATAATAATAATAATAATAATAATAATACCTATAGTAACCACAAAATATTGCTTTAAACAATTAATATTCACTTTATCTTTTATTGCAATGTTAATTAGATAATTATTAAATTTTTTTAAAAGAAACAAAGCCAATACATGCGATAAAACCACCACAAATATACAGGTGCCACTATAAAAGAAACAAAGTATAATTATTAAATTTATACTCGTATAAGGTGCCACCAAATATACACATTTTGTGGCATTTGATCGTGGATTACCTCTGTTAATTTCGAAAGACTTATTTTTCAAACTA
Organism: Omphalea diandra; assembly: GCA_949677035.1. NCBI lineage: Eukaryota > Viridiplantae > Streptophyta > Magnoliopsida > Malpighiales > Euphorbiaceae > Omphalea > Omphalea diandra. The sequence continues at coordinate 11,823 of CATIWR010026964.1, forward strand.
TTAATTATTAAAGTTATATGTATATTTGTTGCCACTTGGCTATTAGTCATCACGGTTTTAAAGGTTTGATCAAAGAAAAATTTATCATAGCTATATCTTAGCATGTATCTAAAGTACCTAATTGAAGGCAAAATATATATATATATATATATATATATATATATATATATATATCAACAAACTGAATTTCAATATCGCCGAGTCGAATATCATTTTTTTTAAATTAGATATCAGATTTAAAATTCATCAAATAAAATAGAGAAATAATTTCTCGATAATCTAATATGAGAGGTCTGATACCATTTATTTGAAAAAAAAAAACCTTTTGTGAAAATCATCACATAAATCTCAAAATCTCATATTAAATTATTAAGAAATACAATGAGGGTTAATGAAAGTCTAACTGAATTGATAATGACCAATAGCTTTTTAGACTCATACGGTTGGCTTTCCAGGTCAATACATACTCTGCTCAAAAGACCCCTTTAAGTTTTCTTTAGGTTTTCTTTTAGATGGTGGGTTGCTAAAATAATAAATAGAACGTACATATAATCTAGGGAACATTACCAATTTATATTATCTTTTGGTATTCCTAGTTTAATCATCTCAAAATAGGAATAACCCTAGGTTTTTACACATAAAAGTCTCACACCCTATTAGATACATTAAAACCCAAATTACTCAAACTTATTAGATCACTTTTAATTGGACATCACATTATGTGATAGTCCATAATACATAATAATTTATATATAAGCCCATCGTTGAATTTATGATCCAACACAAAGAAGTTCAAGCTAAAAAGAAGGATGTGGCTGACGTCAGAGCAAAACATGAGGAAGAATTAAAGATGCTTAAAGAAAAACATGAGAAAGAGAGACTTGAAATATACGAAAAGATTTATGAGGTTGATAATAAGCTAAAACCATACAATATTGAGATAATTCAAAAGAAAGATGGTTTGATGAAGTTCTGGGTATCAAAGATAACTCAAGAGGAACAACTCAAATCCATAGAGATTGTCTAGCAATTCCTAACAAAGATAAAAAAATAAAATAAAATAAAATCTAAAATTAGCATGGTATGTGTTTTACCTTTAGAATTTTAGGCCAAACCTTGGCAAAAGTATAATCTTGATAGGGATGTGATTGAACCAAGTTCAGATGAAGACTCAAGTAAAGACAAGGCAACTACTATCACTCTCAAGCAACCCTCTTTATGCTTAAACAATTACATTCCTACCTTGCATATTAAAGCTAAATTAAACTTGATGCCAATTAATAGTCTTTGTTGATATTGGTTCAAGGGTGTCCATGTTACCAACCAAGTTCCTTAAGAAATTGGAAATCTCTAAAGATAGATTAGCTATAGATATTTCTATGTTATATTTTTCTTAAAAAAAAGTTGATAGGTATATTAAACTCGACTTAAAAGTTGATCACTTTTGATGTAAATAAGGATGCATACAAAAGCAAAGATTCAATTCAACTACATAAAGGTCCCTATAACAAGAGTAAAAATGAAGAAATTCAAAGATGCATTGAATAATATGATTCAAGGTTTGTGGAATGAGCATGCAACAATTAAAGAGTACAAGGAAGAGTCAAGCATCAAGCTTGGACTTTAAGATAATAATCAAAACAAGATAAATCAAAGCTTGGTAACATTTACATAACTGCAAGAGGGAACATGGTTATACAAAGGTAAAACAAAGACGTTTTGGATCTAGGTGAGCCAAACATTTTACCAACTAGTCATGACCATGCAAGTAAGTCATAGGCATGCAACAAGAAGCATGGGCATGCAAACAGTCGACTTTAGTTATTACAACAAGTCATAGTCGTGCAACATTATATAACACAACCATGCAAAAGTGTGATTCCTTTTTCAACTTAAAGTTTTTTTTTTAGTTAGGAAACTTAGCTAGAACTTTTTTCTCATTTAGATGCAGCTCAAGATTGGAAAATAAGTCCTTTTTCATGTAAAAAACTTTAGTTTTGATGACTATTTAAAAGGGCTTTCATATGTAAACAAGAATTAAGTTATCTTTTCAATAAAATTATGTTGATTCTTACTTGAATCAAGGTTCATATACATTTAAAGCAAATTACTTTAAAGGTATTTTCTTTTAGGTTCTCTTTCACAGATTAGGATTGGGCATAGACTTATGTTAAACCTGACTTAGCTTCCCAAGGAGTTACTTCTAAGCGTAAAGATATTGAGTCTTAAGTTTAATATATTTAGAGTTCGTATAAGCTTTATTACCAAATAAGGGTTCTTTGTTATTGATATACATAGAAGTTAGAATCTATTACTTAGTGAGATTGGAGTCATGCAAACTATTATGAGACTTCTACCGTGTACTATCTCTTGTAGATATAGAAACCAAAGGGATCAGTAGAGGTTATTCATATCAATCTCAATACTTTTGTTAAGGTAGTCCACTCAATTGATGCTATGTTACATTAACCTTAAGCTAAATTCTCAAAATTTGTCCAAAAGGCAACTAAGCGAAAAGATGATGAAACAACACACTTGGATAAGTTAAGAGTCTTGATAACGAATTAGAGTGACTTACCTTGATTAGTAATGTTCACTCAATTATCTAACCCTCTAATTGAATGTATTTATGAGGATGACAATCAAGTTCATTCAGCTAAGCTGCAAATCAAAGATTTGAATATGGCTTTATAGCTAAGTATTGACCTAGGTTCAAGACATTTTAAATGAGATAAATCTGGGCACTATAGAATTTCCTAAGCCTATTTTTATTAGCTCAAAGTTAAACTTATAATTTCAACCAAAATTGATTATGATACTAAAGGAGTTTAATTATTGCTTTGCATAGGACTACCATGAGATATTGATCTTGGAAACAACTTTGGCACTAGTTTCCAATTAAGAAAGATTTCAGCCTCATAAATAGCAAATGAGAAGGATATCTAAGGAAGTTTAGGAGGTGGCCTGCAAAGAAACAAAAAGGTTGTTAGTTGCTGAATTTATTCTGATAACTACTTATGTGAAATGGCTTTCTAACATCATCCCTATTATATAAAAGATTAAAAAACTTAAAATTTATATAAATTTGAATTTGGCAATGCCTAAATATGAGTATCTTATGCCTATAATAGATATAATGGTTGATACAACTACTTTTAACATGATTCCAAGTTCATGGATGGACACTCAAGTAATAACCAAATAAAAATTATTAAGTGTTTAAGTGCCTAAATGTTCAATAAGAGACGAATCTTCCATAAAATGGTTGGCAAGTTCATGTACGTGTATATAGATGAAGTGGTTATTAAATCTAAGTCATAAGATGAACATTTGATCAAACTTTGCATATCTTTTGAATGAATAAGAGCAAAAGTTGAAAATGGACCCTTTGAAATATGCCTTTAAAGTATCAAGTAGTAATTTTCTAGGTTTTCTTATTCATCAAAGAGGGGTAAAGATAGATAAGAACAAAGCTAAGACCATCTAGTTAAAGGCACCAATGAGCTTCAATATTTGATTGGATGAGTAAAATTTTAAAATGGTTCATTTCTAGCATGGTTAGGTGATTGAACATTAAAGCCAAAGGATCATTAGAATTTTGAATATTAAAGTTAAAGGACCACCAAAAGTTTATTTTAATTAGTATGAAAGTTTCTAATGATATTATGGAGTATCTTTTGAGACCATTGGGGAATATTTGTCAAGACCTCCATTAATGACTCCATCATTGTTGAAGGAACCTTTGATTTTATAATATCAACAACGAAAACTAAATTAGGTGCATGTTAGCTCATGAGTAAGATAGAGTCGAACATGATTTATGTTATCTAAGTAGGGTATTAATTCCTATTTAATCAAAATAATCAAACATTGAAAAATTATGTTTGATCTTGCACTTTGCTTGTACAAAATTAACATTTTTCAAATTAGACATATTGAGTATATACTATCATGATTGTATATAAGGAATAAGTTTAGGAAGTGGACAATCATGGTTATTTGGATTACTCTCACAAAATTTATTCCTAAAAGACAATTAAGGGGCATACACTTTCAGATTTTATTGTGATAAATCTACTAGGCAATTTGCCCTAGAAACTCTTTATATGATTGTTAACTTTGCCCAAGAAAGCTAGAAGTCAAGTTGATGATCGAATTAGAATCCTAAGGAAACTAAGTCCTTAACACAAAGGTTGATAACTTCCTTTGATAAGTCTAGATTTTGTATTCTACTAAGAATACGAGAAAGTAAAGCATAAACTTGTCAAAACTCAATAATATTGATAAAAGTTAATGTAATTTTGTAATACATAAATATGGCTTATAAAGAGCCTTTAAAACTGAAGTTTTTTTTTTATTTATATAAAAGAGGTCTTAATTTCCTATTCAAAGTTATATCTAAGTAGGAAACTCATATTATATAAGAAACCTAACTAAATAGGAAGTAAACTAAAAAATAACTAACAAAAAGAAATCTGGATTTTCCATGAGACACATGGTCGCAAAGCACAACTGTGCATGACTACGATTCCAATTTGCAAAGCACGATTCCTTGATGCATGGTTATGCTTCAAAGCCATACATTTTTAGCTTCTATTACCCAAATGTGTTACCATGAGACACGGTCATGTGCCTTGGTCATGTGGTTCTGATTTTTCCTCTCCATTTGAGATATGGTCATATGTATTGGTAGCATGACCAAATGCCATGTCTCTTCCTTTAAACAAGTTGTCTTTGCCTTGTAGTTTCCTTTTTGAGGCTCTTCCCATGCAATTAAGGTACATGGAGCTTGTTGTTGGCTTGAGAAAGATCTACTAATTGCCTCTTGCATCTCCATGATTAATCCTTGCAAAGCCTCTTCATCCTTTTAGTCCTTGCTCTAGTCATTGGTTCTCCAATCTCTTGTTATGGATCTTGGTCATACTTGAGAATGTTTTGGTTTGCATCTTGATCTCCATCATATGGTTGATCATCTATATGTTGATATCAATGATTTGAATTTGTAACTAACATCGAGTATATTGAATGTTCAACATGGCAAGTATGGTTTGGTGGGGTGTAATAATTTTATTATGATTAGAATTAGGATTATTTTGAAGTCTCTTAATGGGATTAAGATTAGATTGTTAATCATCCTAAGATTTGAGTTTGCTGATAATCAATTTGAGTATAAAATGCTCATAATTTCTTTAGGTATCATGGTAGAGACGGGTAGACAAGTGATTGATGTTAATAGAGATTCATTACTAGTAATTAAACAAGTTATATGGTTATACAAATGCGAGTCACTTAGTCTAATCACTAATTGTAATAAGTTTAGCTACCTATTAGAGGGTTTTAAGTTTACCTAATTTTAGTTTATGGACCAAATGAAAAAGATGGATGCTAATAACAACATAAAATGCAAGTAGATTTCTTTAAAGCTTTGAAATTATGCGTATGATATACTGCTCGAGTCCAATCCTTTGATCAAATGCAACTCCTTAATTATAAGATGGTGAGACCATACCATATATTTTAAATTGACTTAACAAAGCATAATTGAGATTCGTTCCTATCTTTAAAATCCAATAGTAACAGCCAAGCACCATGTTTGGCAACATGCGTGAGAATATTAGCAGCAAGATGGAGAGCTATAAATAAAATACTTAGATAGTAAAAGCATCAAAATTGTCGTGTTATTTATGATTTCATGGTTTAGAAAGTGATTGGCAATAGGGCATGCAAGTTATCAAGTTAAGAGGGTGAAGGGCATGATTTATTTATCAATGGCATGTTTCTCAAGCTTTTTTCACCATCTATATACTAATGGATCAACTAGTTTTTATTTACTTAATGTATTAATTTTTGTCATGTGGCTAATTTGAGTTTCTTTATTAGTTGGGCCAATTTTTTGCGATCTCAATTAGTGTATCAATAAATTGTCTCAACATGATTATTTGTCAATCCAAAAAATTAATGATGACACTAATAAGGCAGGCTTTTCCTTCTCTCTTAGAGGAGCATCTTCTTGGCAGATAGAAGTGACTGAGTTTTTTTGCTCAAAGATATTATCAAGCTCTATTTTGGAACTATTCATCTTAGAAATAAAAGTACTAGCCAATCCTATATTGGTGATCATATGAGGAAGTCTTTCTCTGATAGTCTTTAGGGAAACTTTCTATCCAATACCCATATGTTCTTCTAAGGCATTATCAAAAATAAATTTTAGATTGACTTGTAGTGATCCTACTATTTTCAAATTGACCAAAACATTTGAGCCAATCTTAGATAACTTTAATATCTTGGCAAGCCAAATGAAGACTTTGAATGAATGCATGGTTGTAGAAGGGGGTAAAAAGTGATTTCTTGATGAACAACACTTTCAATTACCTCTATATTGGATTTTTAGCTTCCTCAATTATGCCAAGTAATCAATTGAGATGTGTATATTCATAAAATTAGATTTAGATAGTTCATTTGAATTAGCAATATAAAAAGTGACTACATTAATAGAAGAAGCTAGTTGACTAGGTCATTTTTTAGGAGAAGCCTGTCTAGGTGGGCTAGAATAATAACCTATCGAATAAGATTGTTGATCTTAGTCCTCTTTAACAAGGTGTCCTCTTTAACAAGGTGTTTCCTAGCAATTTTATCTGATAATGTATCATCAAGAGGTTTAGATGAAGTAATTGAGAAGGATGAACTTAGGTTGACGTTATTGGAAGATTTAAAACTTTAAGGGACATCAATTGACTTTTGAGTAATAGGTTAATTATCAATTGAATAAGGGGGTGAATACTTGGAAGAAGAATTTCCAACCAATAAAGCTTGCAAAATGGTCCTTTTATCTTTATTTTTAGTAAGGTCTAAGGATTCTTTTTGCTTTTTACTTTTTAGATTCTTCTTTTTATTCAAATGGAAAATAAACTAGTTGAGTGGTTGGGTCAAGAATTGTTTTGGAACAAATTTTGTGAAAAAAAGATTTTAAAGATGAAGTTAATGGACTAAATGGGTGATAAATTGGCCGAAATACAATCAACTCCTCGAGTGAATTTAGTTTCTAACAACTTAGACTTGTCAAGGACAAGTTGATCAGTTCCAAGATTGCCCTGTGTAAATTCTTATCCATTTTAGCATTTTTTTGTTTTCTCTATTGTTTTAGAGTTAGGATTTTGCTAGCTATACCAAATACAGATCTAGGGGTTCTCGACCAAGTATCAATACTAAAACCTTTCGTAATAAAATGGATGTCATATAGTTGGCATAATATGTTGTTTTTAGTACATGCATCACCCATGGTAGTGGTTGGTCCATTCCTCAATTAACTTATTTTCACTTTCAATTGAGGTAATTGTACTTAAAGCAATAGAATTTTAGAAATTTAAAATTTCTTTGATATTAAGCGTGTCAAAATGGGTCATTACACACAAACATGATTTTTTAAACATGTAAAACTAAAAGGTTATGGATGAGTTTAAGTGAGTTCATGTTATAAATGGGTTACAACACGATATTAAACGAGTCGTGTAACGAGTGACATACAAACCCATTACAACCCATTTATTTTTATGTGCCATATCAATTTGACATAATTGATTCTTAATCTACATAATTTATGTGTAATATCAAAGTTAAAATGATCATTTGTATGAAATATATGGATATCTTGTTACGTGTTTATATTTATTAAGAAGAATTAGATGATATTTATTTGAAATTTGTATATGTTTGTATTTATTTATAAGAATATTTCAATTTTGGTGTTGTATTAATTTTTATTTGAATTTTTTATTAATATTTATTTTAAAATTGAAAAATATATGATTATTGATAATATTTCAATTGATTTTAGTAAAAATATAGTATTTTTTAGTTATAAATTTGTACAGGTTAAACAAGTCGTGTCGAGTTCTATAACTCATATATGATCTAATTAAATAAATGAATTACACATGTCATATTCACGTAACTTGTATAAATTTTATATCAGTTTAGAATTGAGAATCTGACAATTAATAAATAGATCGTGTTTGTGTTAATCTTAATAGTATCACTTGTGTGAATCGATACGATACGAACATGACTCGCCAAGCCGTTTTGACACTCTTATTTGATATGATGACCTTTCAAGACTGGATGTTCCTATATAAGAGTAAAGGAACCAATACCAATACCAACTTTATCGATCGAGTTTTTTTATCCAAATGTTTGCCACTTCTTTTCACTAAGAGATGAAACTTAGTTTTGGTTGATGAACTATCCTCCCATTCAGTGATATTGAATTTTTATTTTCTTTTTTTAATAACATACAAACTAAGGAAAATCATATCTTTGTCTCTAATATTTGGTCACTCAAAGTGTTTTTCATTATTGCCACAAACTAGTGGGCATGGGATAAATTGAATCGAACCAAATTACTTAGCAATATAATTAGCATTGTAAATTTCAAACCCATACCTGTTACTTTTGCTTGTTTCCATATCGCAAGAAAGTGCATCTGCCTTGAACCCAAGACATTAACCTAGTTATGACACAAATTGACAAAGGCTACATCATCTGGGTTGAAATCTTTATATTATTACCTAGCCTAATCTTTGAGATGGTGATATAAAATAAATTAAACATATTAAATGAATCATATATTGAGATGAATTGTTTGATCCACTAACCATAGTTAGACAATAAAAAAGAAGAAGAAGAAGGTTATGGATAACATTAGGAAACCTTAGGAAAATAAGCTAAAAGCTAGAATTCAATCATCCAAGGAATGCCACTTGAAGTTTCAAAGTTTAGGTGATTTTTGCAAGTATAAGAGTAAAAATACCTCTGAAGATATGAGAAAAGATAGATGATCCTAAAGTTAAATTTCAATTGAAAGATAAAGCAACCACTACGTCAGTCTGGTTATCTTTTTATAAGGATAACAAAATACGTATTTCCAGAACCAATAAAGTAGAAAAACAATATGTTTGTTGTTTGTGGGTTGTGTAGAAGACATTGTTTGTGATAAAGACAACACAACTCATGTTAGATAAGTCTTAGTGTTGCAAAAGTTTATATCTAAATTAGTAGAAACTTTCTCTCTACACATAGGAATGTTAAATATTGCTAGTAAGTCGTAGAGAGTGATTGTCATTGGGTCAAACTTAAATATATGGGTATGTGATTCAAGGAGAATTATATCAGATTATTCATGCCTAGTTTTTTTTTTTTTTTAATTCTCAATATAGGTTTCAACCATTTTTTTTTAGTTAATTCAAATTTCAGGAAGGACTATTAGCCATATGGAAACAAGTATAGAAGATAATCAGAGGTTTTTTTTTAGTTGTTTTAGCAAAGGAAAGGGATCATTTATGCCATTGAAAAAGAGTTTAAAATTATAGAACTTTAAGGATGATTTCAAGATACAACCAAGAGAGTATTTTAGTGCTTTGATGTGTTCATTAAATTTCGCATTATGGTAGAAAAATTCTTTGATAAATTAATTAAAATGTTTCTATATGATTATGGGAGGTGAGCATCAAGCCTTGACAAATTATTTAATTACCAATGGCATTTCACATCGATCCTCTTGTCCATACACACCTCAATAAAATGGATGTGCTGCGTGCAAACATTACCATATTATGGAAACTGGTTTAGCACTTTTAAACCATGCTTCAATCCCTTCTTATTGGTGGACTACCACATTTGATGTTGTTGTTTACATCATTAATAAATTGCCTACATCTTTCCTTATAAAAAATTGTTCAATTTTAATTATTCTGAACTAAAAATTTACGGTTGCCTTCATGGCTACTTTCTTACACTTAAAATAAGTTAGAAGCACGATGCAGAAAGTGCCTTCATGGCTTATAGTCGTATTCATAAAGGGTTTTTAAATGCTTTATTTATTGACTTCTAAAATTATTATGTCGCATTATATTTTATTTGATGAACAAATATATCCTTTTTCATCCAGTAAGGGTGCAATGCCATTGAGTCCTACTATCAATGATTTACTAGTGCATATTTTGCTTCCTAATTATTCAACATCAAGGAACTTAGTCAATTCTTTGCTTCTAACCACTATACTTGCAATATTGCCTTGGTCCTTTACTCATGCAATATCCAATCCACATACCACCCAAGACGTAAATCACAACATGACACCTTGAAGCCCATATCCCACACATATGAATTCTATTCCTTCAATAACTTATGCACCTGATTCTTCCAGGATCGATCTTCCAATGATGCCTTCTACTGATATGCCCTTCCAAAGTGAGCTTGCAACAACCATTAATGACTTTGTTGTACCCTTGGTAGCTATGCCACCAAAACACAAACTATTTACTCCTCATATCATGGCTCATCACTCACAAGATGGCACTTTAAAATTGAGACAATTTAATTGCACTATTAACACTTATATTGAGTCCACCTATTTCCTGAAGCGGTCAAGTCATTGGAATGGTATGATAGTATGATTTAATACAAGATGAGTATAATGCTTTAATTAAAAATGACAGTTGTGAGCTTGCTCCATTGAAAAATCAGAATATAATTTGGTGTAAGTGGGTGTTTCGACTAAAAAGAAAACTAAATGGTAGTATAGAATTGTACAAAGCTCAGCTTAATGCAAAGGGGTTCCATCAACGTCCTGGGATTGACTACTTTGAAACCTTTAGTCCGGTGATTAAACCAACTACCATTCGCTTGCTCTTATTAGTGTCTCTTACAAATGGCGAGTCTATTGATGTGAAAAAATGCCTTTCTTCATGGCAGTTAGAAGAACAAGAATATATGGTTCAACCTCTAGGCTTATATAATTGTAAACACCCATACTAAGTTTGTTGATCGAGGTGTTCATCATATGGGCTTAAACAAGCTCCATGGATGAGGTATTAGTATCTATCAAATGAGTTGACTACATTCAATTTTCAAGGTTTTTGTTCATTTTCACACTGAATTCAAAACTTCAAGTGTTGGAACAAAGGTTTTTTTAGAGAAAAATTGGAACATGAACTTAGTTCCTTTTCATTCATGCATATTTTAATGCAAAAACTAGCTCATATAGTTGATACAAACAAGTTGAATGTTGTTTTACGGCTCATTGCCTTCACAAATACACTAAAACCATGTTGTCAACAAAGGCATGGTTAAAGGGTCTGCTTTTTACCAAAAAGCTACTAACAATTCTCTTCAAAAATATCTTCTTAAAGTCTTCTAGAAGAATGTCAATGACCAACACTCCTCCTTGATATTCTTCTTGAAGACTCCAAGCTTTGACCTTAAAAATTCAAACTTAGCTCTTGGAAGAGCTTTGGTAAGTATATCTACAATCTGTTCCTCTAAGCAACAGTGCAGGAGTTTGATTTCTTCAGCCTTTTCAGCCTTCCTAATTGCATGAAACTTGACTTGAATATACTTTGTTCTCTTATGTTGAACCGGGTTCTTTGCAATGGAAATGACAGATTTATTATCCACCCAAATTACTGTTGGATTAGCTTGAACAAAACCAAGATCAGTTAACACTTTTCTAAGCCAAATTGCTTGATTTCCAGCATTTGCAGTTGAGATATACTCAACTTCAGCAGATGACTGAGAACAACTTTTGCTTCTTTGAATTCCAAGAGAATGCCCCACTTCCAAAAGAAAACACATAACCAGAAGTGCTTTTAGAATCATCAATACTTCCAGCCTAATCACTATTAGCATACCCCTGTAATTCATCACTTTCACACTTGCTAAACTAAAGACCAAGATCAGTAGTGCCTACAATATATCTCAATACTCTTTTAGCAACACCAAGATGAATTTTTCTTGGACTTTCCATGAACCTCGAAAGTAAACTTGCTGCAAACATGATGTTTGGTCTGGTTGCAGCTAAATATAATAAGCTTCCCATAATGCTTCTAAAGACTAAGGCATTTGCTTTCCCACTTCCATTTTCTCTAGTTAGCTTCTCATTCACCACTAAAGGTGTAACAACAGGCTTGGCTTTATTCAACTGAAATTTCTTGAGAACTTCCTAAGCATATTTAGTTTGGGAAATGAAAATGCCTTCTTCAGATTGAAAAATTTCCATTCCCAAGAAGAAATCCATCTCTCCCAGATCAGACATCTCAAATTCCTGTTGCATTTTCTTCTTAAAGTTTTCAACTTCCAAATCATCTCCTCATGTCGCTAAAAGATCATCCACATACAAGGATACAATCAGCCTTACTTCTTTTTCATCTTTCATGACATACAAAGTGGTTTCATTTTCACTCTTAAGGAAGCCTTAATGCAGTAGATAAGTATCAATTTTGTTGTACCAAGTTCTTAGAGCTTGCTTGAGCCCATAGAGATCTTTATTGAGCTTGTACACCTTCCCTTCTTCACCTGGGATTATAAAGCCTTCTGGTTGTTCCACAAAAATATCCTCCTCTAATACACCATTTAGGAATGCTGATTTTACATCTTAGATGAAAGATTCTTCAATTTTCTTTTGTTGCAAGCGCCATTAGAAGCCTTATGGTGTCATGCCTTGCTACTGGTGCAAAAGTATCAGTGTAGTCCACTCCAGCTTGTTGAAGATAGCCCTTAATGACCAATCTAGCCTTAAGCTTGTTTATAGAACCATTAGGATTTAATTTGGTTCTGTAAACCCACTTAACACCTATTGTCTTGTGTGTTTCAGGCTTTTCCATAAGCTTCCAAGTGTCATTCTTCCTTATCATATTGATCTCCTCCTCAATAGCTTTCCTCCAACCTTCATGACTTGATGCTTCACCATAGTTTGCTGGTTCAAGAGTGACTATGTTGCAACTATCATAAATCTCTTGCAGCAGTCTTGTGCCTCTTACACCTTGTTCAGTATCACTATTTGAGCTTTGTTCATCTTTAAGTGCCTCCTCAATCTCAGCCTTATCTTGAAGTTTTCCTTTCTTTCAATCCCATTCAACAGCTTCATCAAATTTCACATTCCTGCTAACAAAAATTCTCTTTGTTTTGGGATTGAAGATTGTATATCCCTTGGTGATATTGCTATAACCGATGAAGATACCAACATCTGATTTCTTGTCTAGTTTGTCCCTCTTTTCTTCAGGTATGTGTGAGTAACAAACACACCCAAAAACCCTCAAATGCCACACTGATGGTTTGGTTCCATGCCACATTTCAAATGAAACCTTGCCCTTTAATGCTTTTGTTGGTAACAAATTCAACAAATAAACAGTAACATTGACTGCCTCAGCCCAAAAATGCTTTGGCAAGTTCTTCTCATGCATCAAACACCTGGCCATCTCCATCATAGTTCTGTTCTTCCTTTCACTCACTCCATTTTGTTGTGGAGTGTTGGGAACTGTGAGTTAGTGATTGATCCCTCCTTTGTGACAAACAACCTTGAAATCTTTTGAGACATATTCAGCTCCATTGTCCGGTCTTAGCATTTTGATTCCACAACCAGCTTCCTTTTCTACTTGTGCTTTAAACTTCACAAACTCACTTACCACTTCTGATTTCTGCTTCAAGAAACTCACCCAGCAGTACTTAGAGTAATCATCAATGAATAATAGAAAGTATTTGCTACTATTCAAGGATGGAACACTCATAAGTCCACACACATCAGAGTGCACCAGCTACAATTTCTCAGTAGCTCTCTAGTTGTTTGAGAATGGCAGCTTATTTTGCTTCCTAAATTGGCAAGCTTCACAAACACTCTCTCCTTCCACAATTACAGGTAAGCCATCAACCAAAGTCTTTTGATGTAACAAATTTAAATTCTCATAATTGAAGTGCCCTAACCTCTTATGCCAAAGAATTGAGTTATTCACCACAATTGAGTATGCATGCAAAGTGTTTTGTGTTACATCCAATGGAAAAAGTCTATCTTTCATATCTACTGTCATTATTTCATTTCCATTTGGATCATAAATGATGCAATTTTTTCTTTTTGAAATGCAATTTATGATCTTTTTCAAGTAGTTGGCCAACACTAAGTAAGTTTAAATTGATTTCAGGCACAAATAACACCTTTAAAATGGATTTTGTACCTGATGGAGTGTTGATCACAACAGTTCCTTTGCCTCTGACCTTAACCCAAGCTCTATTGCCAACCTTTACTCTTGATTTGAAAGACTTATCAAGGATCTTGAAGCTATCCTCATCAAATGTCACGTGGCTTGAGCAACCATTATCAACAAGCCAAGTGTTCATTTCAGTCTTAGCAAAATGGAGAGCTGTTGTAAACAACCTCTCAGTTGGAGCTTCTTGATCTTCAACTACTTATGCTTGCTGAGTAGGTTGTGTTTGTTTGTTCTTGCATACCTTGGCCATGTGTCCAAACTGATTGCAGGCTTTACATTGAATATCAGGCTTGAACCAACAATATTTCTCAGCATGCGTCTTCTTATTGCAGTGATTGCAAGGTGGATACTTTTTCTTTCCACCTTTTTCATCTCCACTTATTTTATCTTTCCCTTTCTGCTCTTTTGAGTGCTTCTTGCCTCCACTTGATTGACCTACTTCACCTTGCTTTGCCAAAAATGCTCCTTTAGTTGTCTCTCACTGCCTTAAGCTAAATCTCTGCTTTACGGCATGGAAGGCATTCATCACTTCAGTTAAAGTAATGGTGGATGGGTCTTTAGTGTCTTCCAATGAAGATATCTTTGGCTCGAATCTTGCTAGAACACTCACAAGAACCTTGCTCACTATCCTTTTGTCTGGCGACTCCTCTCTAAGAAGTCTCAGCTGGTTAACTACTCTCATCAACCTGTCGTTATAGTCCTTGAGTGCTTCAGAGTCTCCTATTTTGAAAGTTTCAAATTCTCTCCATAAATTCAAGACTTGAATTTGTTTGGTTCTAACACTGCTTGGAACTCCTCATTGAGCTGATCCCAGGCTTGTTTTGTTGTCTCACTAGTCATGATTCTAATGAAAATAGAATCTAAAACAACAGAATGAATTGTAGCTAAGGCCTTGTATTTCTTAGCACATTCCTCACTATGTTGGTGTAGTTGTGCTATAGTGGGATTGGCTCTCAATGGTGTTGGTTCTCTACCCGATTCCACAACATCCCAAATGTCAAATGCCCTTAGATATGCTTTCATTTTCACAGCCCAGACCTGGTAATTTTCACCATTGAAGCAGGGTGGTGTTGGGGTTGAGAATCCCTTTGAAGCCATCTGCACACTCTCAAGATGTTTAGGTCTTTTTGTGGGGTTTAAGCTTACTTGTTTTCTCTCTTTTCAGCCCTTAAAGATCTATAAGAGCTCTGATACCATGTTCATTTTCACACTGAATTCAAAACTTCAAGTGCTGGAACAAAGGTTTTTTTAGAGAAAAATTAGAACATGAACTTAGTTCCTTTTCATTCATGCATATTTTAATACAAAAATCAGCTCATATAGCTGATACAAACAAGTTGAATGTTGCTTTACAGCTCATTGCCTTCACAAATACACTAACACCATGTTGTCAACAGAGACATGATTATAGGGTCTGCCTTTACCAAAAAGCTACTAAGAATTATCTTCAAAAATATCTTCTTAAAGTCTTCTAGAAGAATGTCAATGACCAACAATTTTAAAACAAACAGGCTGTCTTATGGTGTTACTCCTTTATATAAGATGAATGTCTTATATACATTGATGCCATCTTGATTACATGGGATAATGATTCAATAATTACTTCTCTTATTTCCTCTTTATAAACTCATTTTGCCTTAAAATAACTGAAATTTTTTCTTGGGATTGAAGTCTTGTAGAAACAAGGTGGTTTAGTTCTTACTCAAACTAAACATATTTGTGGGTTACTCATTAGAACAAAGATACTTGAATCAAAAGGAGTATCAAGACTTACAAATCCTGTAGATAAGTTGTCTGTGACTGATGAAGATCCGTTTCAAAGTCCAAATATATTTCAAAACACAGTTGGCACCATTGGCAGCCCCTAATACCTAAGCTTAACTCAACCAGATGTGGCATATGCTATTAATAACGTTAGCTAGATCATGCATGCACTAATAACAAAATAATGGGTTATTGTTAAACGTATCATTCTATTTAAAAACACACCATTTCTCATGTTATATTGTTGAGATGACATTAAAGCTCAATACTTACGAATTATATAGATGCACATTAGGGAAGTTTTATGGATGATAGGTGATCCACCACAGGCTATGCTGTATTTTTTGGCTCGAATTTAGTCTCTTGGAGTTAACAAAAATAAAAAACAATCGCCCGATCTTCAACTGAGGCTGAATATCGAGCTATTGTAACTATAACACATCAGAGATAGCTTCGTTGCAATCATGACTGATACTAGTTTTTGTATCTATCATGAACACTTTGGACAACATGTACATATTGAAGAAGCCAATGTTGGCTCAATTAACTTACAATAACAATCAATTGGGTCCTTGAGTTGTTTTTTTTTTTTTTTTTGAAATTCACATAATTTGTCTTGAGTTATCTTTTTGATTGGATTTAATTGTTTGACTCATTCCCATCTTAGTAGAAATAAAATTGAATTATTTAATTATGAAAAGAAAGTTCAAAAAGTTATATTATATGAATTCATAATAAATAAAGGAAGAACATTTATTTGAAAGTTTAAAGATTACGTTAATTGAAAAAGGAAATTCTCACCAAAATTTGCCTTGGGAGAATGCTATAAAGTGGCCTAAAGAGTAAAGGTAAAAAATAAGGATGCTTCAAGTGAGTTTATAAGAAAATAAAGGAGGTGAAAAGGTTCTTAATAGAAATTTGAAAACTTACTTGGTGAAAATTTCAGAAGGCATTTTAAGAAAAAAAAAAATTGAGAGTTGAAAATGCTTTACAATTATATAAGCATTTTAAATTTTTTCCCTATAGTATTCTTTAAAAAAAAAAAAAAAAAAAAAGGCCTATGGATTTATTCCTTTTGGCTAGAATCAGTGCCTGATTGAATAATTTTTAAGATCAAACCCTCATATTAATGTTCAAAATTGTTTTTGCTTGAAGAAATTTTCATAAAAGATGAGAGAGAATATGCATTTGATCACCACCTGCAAAGAATAAGGTTTTCGGCCGAAGCAATTTTCATAAAAAAAAAAAAAAAGAAGCAGCAATCTCTGACTGCTTATCGTTCACAAATTAATATAAATTTTGTGGTCGACATGATTTTGATCATCACTACTAAAGATGATATTAACTTTCAGATAAAGAGATTTTAATAAATTATGAAATAATCCCTGATTGAGAATCACTAACAATAAAGAACAAGTTTTTCAGTCAATGAAATTTGCATACTGATAACATTTAGTCTACAATCGCTTGTGAGGAATAAAAAATAAAAAAAAACTTTCGAAGTTTCAACTAATAATGATTTCAAAATTAGAAAGGTTATATGGTCATTCGTCAATTGCTCTATCTACTGTATTATTTATAATTATTTTTAAAGTGTAAAATGATGAAATCGATATTAATACAATCCTTTAATTTTTCTTGAAATTCAATTAAAGTGCTGTATGAGACATTGTTTATATCCATTATTAGGTTTTGTATTTCATTGTAAAAATCTTGATAAAATAATATCTAATTAATTAATATTTTTTAAATAACATTTTTTACTAGTCTCAAATTATAATTTACATAAATTAATAATTTTTTGATACACTAATACAGATAATTTGATTATTATATTTTTGTTTCACAATACAAATCAAGTGTTGCTTCTTCTTTTTTTTTTTAAAAAAAAAATTGATTTCAAATTGAATCACATCTATAATTTGTAAGGCGAGGAAATAATTTGATGCGTTATTATTGTATTGCATGAAAAAATAGTAAAATATAACTATTGTTGAGTGCATAAAATGAAATATTATCGCATTAAATAATGTATTTTGAAAATAATAATACAACTATAAATTTTACTTGGGTAAAGAAATACATACACCTCACCCCCTCCTCCCCCACCCCCACCCCCCCCAGAAAAAAAGATTTATATATCCAAAACTCAGTTATTTCTATAAATTATTAATTTATTAGTTAATCAATACTTAATTAATAGATTTTTTTTTGGTCTTAGGATTATTAATTTATTTGGATTTTACTACATATCATAATATTAAATAACTCATGTATCTTCCTAATTAATATAAAATTGACTTATATTAGTAAGAATAGAATTTTATTACTTATGTACTCGCACAAAAGGTGGTGGTCGTCGTAATTAGATGACACATTCAATGTTAAATAACAAACCCTATTTCTGCAATCCCACATTTTGCTCTATACCAGTTCCTCCATACACAATTTATGATTAACTATACCTCATACGTGACCCCTTGATTCACAAATTTACATAAAGAAAACAGGTGCAACCATGAAACTACAGAGAAGAAGCATGTACCAAAGAGGATCATATACCTATAAAGAATGTAAGAGATGGGTATCAAGATTCCACTTAACCAGTCTGACTTGTGCAGTTAAATCCACTTCAGTCCCAAAAACTCATCTTTGATCATCATTAGCTGAAAATTGAAAGACTTTTGGCCTTCATCTTCTAAGGCCCCCCAAAGACAATGCAACCAATATAATTCTAAACAATAATGATAATGCAATAATTTTCAACTCTCCTAAACCTAGTTCTGCAAAAATAGACCGCAGAACATTTGCAGAACATAACAATTTCACTAATAAAGACAAACAAAAACGGCATGATTGACTACTAAGAATATTACCAAACGTTATTGGTGATGTGAATACGACCCATACAAAATCAATCTAGAAGTAACTAGATGAGCTAGTAAAATAGAAAACCAGTCCAACAATCCTAACAGAAAGTGGGTCCCTCTTCTGCTGCCCTACACATCCAACATCATCCATTTTGATTGAAATTGCACCAGATTTACCAAGAAACTTTAATCGATAGACTATGGAACCATACCCATTAAGCAAAAACATCAGCATGCACATAAAGACAAATGCAACCATGATATCCTGCCATTACTACATTCAAAGTGTCATTGTCTTAAGGTACCAAGGGAAAGATAATATATAACTTAATAGATAGCTAAGTTTTCCAAGTATTTTACTTAATCATCACACAAAAGACCAGTTCATGAACATGAAGGCCAGGCAGTGGTTGGAATCATCATCATTTAGGACTTTCCATGCAATGGCCTGGTCATAGGAGACTGGCCTCCCCATGCTCGATCCACATACTCCAGCTGGCAGATATGCAAATCCCTGAAATTCGCAACACATTTTGTTAAAGCAGTTCCACTGTAAATCTCACATTTAACTTTGAAGAACTTAACACTATATGAAGCAGGAGTGGATAGACCAGAATGAAAGGGAAAACAAGAGCTAAGTTGAGTTTTAGATTCAGAATCCAACTAAATTTAAAAAGACTTAATTTCGTATACAAAGTTCAAAGTCGGGGTTTTTTAATGCCGCTAATTTGACACTTTCACCTGTTGCATGATCTTAGAGAACTCTGAACAAAGAATCTTCCGGCCTGCTTCGTCAAGAATCTTGTCAAGCATAATATCTTGAAGTGCTACAAGAGTTGTTTCAAGCATGTCGAGTCCAGCCTGGTTTGCAAAGGTGAAGACTGGAGATGCCTACAATTATAGCTTTTGGTCACATTATTTTTTCTTTATAACAACAATGATCATAAGATCAAGACTTCCTATAATTGATTGAGAAAAGAAGTGCAGAATCATTACATTGGTTTTCAAGGAACAGCACATGATTGCATCTGAATGGTTCCAAAGTTGCTTCAACAAAGCATCACCAGATTGGGAGTCCACCCGAAAAATATCTCCTCCAGTGTGGATCCTGCAACATACCATATCATAGTCAGAGGAATGAACAAGGAAATCCAAGAGATAGAAAAAGAACCAACAAGATGAAAAGGAATGAAGAAAAAAAGCTCTAATTGATTTTAGTCAAACAGCAATTAAATTACTCTGTGCCAGAGCATGATGCCTCCACAATTTTAATTAAAAAGTTAATATTAACCATCTGGGTTTACTGAATCTTAGTTTTTGATTAAAAATAACAAGTTTGGTATACATCTTCGATGGTCATAACATGCAAATTGGTAATGACCATTGGCCAGTACTAAAAGTTATTAAACAGGTTCAAGCATATACAGACCAACAAAAACAAGTGAATTTCATGTTTGACATGTCTACGTTAAAAATGTCATACCTGTAGCTTCGGTGAATCCATTGTGCCAAAGTGAGAGCCTCAGGGGAGCCTGGAAGGGACTTTGGACCTATATTGGAGCTTAGCCGTGAAGGGGAAATAGCCATTGCAACCCTCTGAACAGACCCCACAACACTACGCACATACTGGCGAGCCATAGCAGCCACATTGTCTCGCAAGTGGTTCTCAAAAGTAAATTGGAATGCAATTGTCAGAACTGACCTAAGGTTATAACCATTGGTGTCGTCACTAGAAGGACGTGCACCACCAGGACGAACTTCAAGTGTAGAGGCCAAATCTAATGTACGAGTTGCAGCAGGCACATCCTAAAGCAAAAACAAATACAAAATCAAGTATCAATAACAAAATTAGGAAATATTTCTTGTTGACCCAACAATGAATATGGTTCCAGTTATTAGCTTATGAAACTTTCTTGATTATCACTAAAAATATCAACAACAAAATAAAGTATCAATAACAAAAATTTGAAAATATTCATAACAAAATCAAGTATCAATAACAAAAATTTGAAAATATTTCTTATTGACCCAACGATGAATATGGTTCCAGTTATGAGCCTATAAAACTTTCTTGATTATCACTAAAACTATTAGGAAATTCAATGTAGCACAACCTTTTAAATTTCAGTTTGGTAAAGCCCTGAATTTCATATGCGACATATTTCAGTTCACTTGGGAGCTCATGTTACTATTACGTTTTCTGTTGGTTAAACAGAAGGCAAGTAAATCCAAATAACTGGGCTGATAACTTCAATTTGGCACAAGTTTGGATAGACTATTATAAAACATTGATTATAAACAGTACAAGCACAACTTCACTTTTTTACTTTTATTTTTATTTTCATAAACAATGTGAACAAAAATCCTTTTTTATAATATGCATAACCTCCACATGAATTTTCTATATCAATAACCGTAATATAAATGATAGGTCACCCAACTGTTTTAGGATCTAATGGTATGACACGGAAGCCAGATGGCAATAAAGGAGCATCATCAGCAAAGGACTCATCAATAGGAGCAAAGACAAGTTGCGCACAGGCTCCAACAGCATTTTCATCAACTCCACTGCAAAGCTATAAAAAGAGAATTATAAATGTAATCAGTAAAAAAGGATGCCCATTGGTTAAGGATTCTTAAAAATATGTCTGGATTGAAGATGAATTAACAAACCTGTAACAAGTACATATCCCGTGCCAAGGCTACATCCTCCGGGGAGAAAGCATGACCCTCCAGCCTAACTACCTCTAGGAACTGCAGGGAAAGTCCAAAATTTGAATGGTATCGTAGCAATAAAGTGTTAGGATATTATAAAAGAAATAAAACATTAGAATTGGTTTAGAAAGTTATTACCTCCTCATGCTCCACAGTATGAGCAAGAGGTAAAATGACCTGGCTACTAGGGAAACCACCTGGTCTTGCACAAGGAACTGCATAAGGACTAGCTTTGAGACATGCAGCAGAGTAGGTATCAACCCCATAGTCAGCCCATTCTGAACGATGTTCCCTCAGAAAACGAACAAGCAGAGCAGGGGGAACATTCTGCAGACCCATTCAAACAGTAATTAACATTTGACAGTCAATTATCACGGAATCACATTCTTGAACTTGTGAATATAAAGCTTTGAACTGGTGAAGCAATTTGCAGAAAGGATAACAAATATTTAGTAATATTTGGAAACATCAGGCAAAGATAGTAAACTAAAAATAATGCCTAATTTCTAGAAAATACCTGCAGCAACATCGATGCCTTTGCACACAGCACCCCTCCTCCAAAAGTTGGGAACATTGATGCATTATATTGGGACCCAAGAAATTTATTTGGAGATGAATTTATGACAATGCTCACATCCTCCATGCCATCACCGCCAAGAGGTGACCAACCATCATCAGCAAATCCATTAACAGCATCATTGAAACCCCTGAGATCCAATTACAACCAACAGTTCATAAAGAAGTGACAAAATGTCTCTGCTACATCCTCAAGGACTACACATAACTAGAAGCTCCTATATTCCAAAATAAGCAGGAGAGAGTTTAGCACTTGAAAGGAAAACAGTTAAACATTAAAACAATAAGGTCTGCTAGTTTCACACGCTCAGCACTACTGCCCAATCATTGAATACCAGACTAGTAGATCTCACCTACAGAGTCTCTGACTAAATGTCCTTAAAACAGCAGGCTGGCGACCCCCACCATACTGAATTTCTCCACTAGTTTCTTGTGCAATTTGTCGTATGTGACGTAAGGCCTGCATAATTAGAGTAAAAAGACAATGATAAGCATAATTTTCCAAATCAAAGTAGAGATGATCCAAGGCATAATACAGTTCTTACAGCCATTGTCGTTTTCTGAGCAAGAATTTTGGATGATTCATAAAGGGGCCTTAGAACTTCAGGAACACTCCAAGCCTAAAAAAAAAAAATTTCATGTTTTGAGGTAGATTGGAAAGTGGATGAATCAAAACTAAGTTACAGAAAATTTGTAAAGTTTAATAAAAAAAGATCCTCACATCTAAATCGACATGATCGACAATGTGAATGATGGAGCCACCACCCTCACAAGGTCGAATTAGATAGCCACTAGGAAGCATTTCAGCCCTTACAAAGCTTGAAGCAGGTGGCCCTGTTGGGCCACCAGTAGTAGTAGTCAATGACCTCTCACATATCTGCACAAATTTTAAGAAACATATTTTATAACATCTCAAACACATTAAACTAGGAATTACAGAAAAAGAAGGGAACCAAAGCATGACTTACCACGAGACTGCCATCTTCCAAAGTTGAAGTGTATCTAAGTGTCCAAAAGTCACGTGCTGCAGCCAATGTTGTAGGTGCATAAGTCTGGCACAGAAGGAAACCAAACAGATTAATACGCAACATATAATACAGCATAGAATCAGAACATCAAGGACTTAAACAGAAGGCTGTAACCATGTCTAGTTAATTGTTTACAAATCCACAAACCTGCATGTAGATGAGCTCAATTGTGCCCCCATTCCCTGTGGGAATTACACTCAATATATCAAGGCATCGACAATCACGAAACCAAGATGGACGATCTTTGAGAATTTCAGCAACCTAAAGGAGGACACACATCAGAAGCTCTGCCAAAAAAGTGTATCTATTTGAACATTTCAGAAAGAGAAGGGTACCTTTGTGGGCTCAAGACTCACGAGGCCGCAGGCTCGTGCTGCTACCCCACTACAATTGCGGGAAACAGCAACAATGCCAATAGAATCCGGACCAGGCTATTATCAACAAAAACAGTAAAACATTGTGTCAGAAACATAAGGAAATAAAGGGTGAATCATAAGCCAAAATTGTCAAAAGTAAAATGAAATTTCCAAGAATTATTACCTTCATCCCAATCATCTGGACCCAGTCGACAGCAGTTCCAGTAGCCTTAGAAAGGAACTCTGCCAGGGTCTCCTCTGCTATTGCAAGAAGACTAGCAAATTATGCAAGATTTAGAAGTTAGTTGAATAAAATGAGATACATAATATGGATTCAATTGGTTCAGAAACAGAAATTGCTTACCCAGCTGGGTTGTTAGCATCCCGCTGGGGATGCTGAGGAGTTGGGTTTTGCTGTTGATGCTGACCACTCATGACCACAGACTCACAGCTATTGTCTGTGGTCGTTGCTGAAGTCTGATTAGAATCCAACAGAGAAACTTTTTTTCAATGAAAATACAGACTTAAAGACAAACAAACTTTTTGATTTCCCATAAAATTGTCTAATTGAAAACAAGTATGCAAATCAATGCATGTGTGTTGAATCAGTCTCATCAACAAAAAAGGCTTTGATAACTAATCACAATAAATTTCCAGCGCATAAATACAAAGTTGGACGAAAATCATAAGCAGGTGTTAGTCGAGTAAATTCGCGGGGAAGACAAATCCAAGAAAAGAATGTGTCTATAAATAGCAAAAAGAATTGATATAGACAAAACCAATGGTGCATGAGATGACTTCTTGACTGGAGAGCTCATAAAACCTAAAGACATAGTTATAAAGGTAAACGAGCTTACACTCTGCAGTTGTTGGCGCATGTATCCATTCTCATAAACCAACTGTGAGACCTGCTTCTGTAACCGATCATTCTCTTCCATCAATAGCTTGTTCATGGCAGTCAGCTTTCTATTCACTGTCTGGAGGCGGGAAGCTTCCTTCCTTTGCTTTTCACGACATCTGTCATGAAGAAGGAATGCAGTATTTGAGTACCCCATCACTTCAACAGAAAACTTCTTTGCTCAAACATCTAAACACTAAATGGAAGACAATTCAATGATGAATATGCAGGGTATCAGAAGTTGGGCTAAAACATGCCAAAATGTTCAGCAAAGCCACAGCAAGATCTTTGTAAAGTGACAAAACAAAAGCAGCAATAATGGCACAACATGGAGGCCTTTGAAAACAAATTAATGCAAAGACTTGGAAAATGGGGTAAAACTCAATGCACCCTTCAAGCCAATTTAAAACAGGAAGAGGACGGCTTTCACCTACCAGTTGTTTATTTTTGAGGAATGATAGACTACTTCCCATGGAGATGATCATAACAACAAAAATTTGCAATGAAAAAAGGGGATAAAAAGCAAGAATTACATCATAACACTGCTCCAAAAATTAGTATGAAAGAAAAGCATCTCACAGAGGGTAAAATAAAGAAGCCAAACTCCTGCAATTTTATTTCAAACACAATTACAAAGATTTAGTCCATGTAAACATTAAACAAAATACACATCCAAAGCATCTTAAAATTCTTCAAATTAATATTGATATTTGCATTAAGGTTGATTAGAACAGACATTATTGATGTTTGCATCACAATATTTCCAGGTCAAAATAAATGTTTTAATTATATAAAGAAAAATATGTTAAAAAAAAAAAAAAAGAAAAGCCCACTTTAGGACTAAGATGATATTTCCCTCATATCTGAAATAATGTACCAAAAAGAAGAGAACAAAACAAAATTTCCGATCCCAGTCAACAAAGATTCATTTCGTGATCTTTATATTACATCGGGATTAAAAACAAAAAACTTTCTTCCTTTTCTGTACTTAGAAAAATACAGTAAATGAAAACCAGTAAAAGAATGACAGAAGGCTCAAAACAACTTGTCTGGTTGTCATTATCATCCATTCAATTTTAAAACCACAAATAAAAGAAGAGTAAACACAAGTAATCCATTTTGGGTGAACAGACCCATCAAGATTTACAAATGCAAGAATTTTGGGGAAACCAGAATCAAATGGAAGATGCATTACAACATCTTCTGCAGAGACAGAAATTTGAAAATCATCAAAAAGATGATGAAATGTCCCATAAAGCTAGGATGTAGCCATGTAAAGCTAATGTATTAGCTATCATTATCTTCCAGTTATATTAAGAGATACAGAGAATAAAGAGAGCAAGTAAAAACCCTTCAAGGAAACATTCAGAAAAAGAAAATAATGACAACATTGAAAAAAAGTACATTATACAAGCCATTTACTAAAACCAAAAGCCATTTCCTGCAAAGAATAAATAAGTACAAGAAGGAAAAGAGGAAAGAAAACTACGAATTAGTCTTTAGAAGAAAAGCAACTTTAAAAGTTCAATCTCAGCAACTACACGAGGTCAAACCATTTTAACTACAAAGTTCATCCCAAGAAAAAAAAAAGTTAAAATCTCCGCTAAATAAGAGAAACCATTAAATAGTAAGCAAACCAAAGAAAATGCTTTTTTTTAATAAATTTTATTTTCTTTAAGAGGTATACGCAAAAGAAGTAGAAATAAAAAAAGAAGCAACAATTTTCCAAATCCAAACATAGTCACGCTTATTTTTGCTATAAAAAACTGATCTGACAAAAAAAAAAATCAAGCAAAAACCAAATTACCCCATTTCAAAAGCCAAGGCGAAAAAAAAAGAAATATATTTCATTTCTCATTTTCTTGAAACATGATCAACAAAACATGGCACTTAAAAGGCAGAAATAAGAAGTATATAAGCTGCAGTGATGATACGAAGAGAAAATCCACACCTAACGGAACAAAAAAAAAAAAAAAACAAAGTTAAGACAAATATGAACACGCAGAGAGAGAGAGAGAGAGAGAGAGAGAGATGTGGCCTTGGTGCTCCGTACTTCATGAAGACGCAGAAAAGATTGTATTTTACCTGCGGTTTTGAAACCAGACTTTGATCTGTTTAGGCTCAATGTTGGAGAGAATAGGACACTCTCTAATGAGCTGCTGCCTTCGCAAAGAACTAGGCTTTGGACATTCTGTGTACACTCTCTCCAATGCCTCCACTTGCTCAGGTGTATACCTCACATACTTGCTTGAATCCATCTGCTGCTTATTATTTGCCTCCTTAATATTGTGCATAGAAAGCGCCATATATGTTTATGCAACCCAACAAAACAAGCAAAAAACACCTAAAATATCGAAAAAGGCCAAAAAAACAACACACACCCAGATATTCTTTTGAGGCGCTTAGTCGATCAACGCCAAAAAAAAACCAGAAAAAAGAAAACCCAGATGGAGGATTTGGCTATTTTAAGACAATATTAAAGAAAGACAGTTGGGCTTGGTTCTTGACTATCTTCTTCTTTGCTGGTGGTAGTGGTGCTGGTATCAGGTAGGCTCTCTCCTCCAGGAGAGCCTCCTCTCTCCTTCATCAGAATGATAATGGCGGGCCTGTTTGTTTGTTTTTACTCTTTGTATGTCTCACACAAGCTCGCTCGCTCACCCACCACTGTATATTTCAAGAACCCAAGTTTAGAAAGAAAGACCTTGAACAAGTGGGGATGCTGCGTTCTTTATCTCAGACGCTAATCTCGAGATTCTCTTTTATATATTTCGAAACTTTTGTTAATGCTAGAGGAAGAGAAAAACAACAGAAAATAAAACAGAACAAAACCAAACCCAACGCACAGAAAAAGAAGAAAGAGAGCTTATGGGATGCGGCCAGTGATAAACGAAAACCCAAATCAATTATTATTCAAATAACTTAATAACGAAATTAATCAAAAAGAGAAAAGGAGAGAATAAATGAGAGGCAGGCAGATGGGGTTTGATTTCTTTAACCTGACAATAGCAGCACGCAGAGACAGACGTTTTTTGAAGAATGGGTGTGTTTTTTTTTCTCTCTCTCTCTCTCTCTCTTCCTTGTGGAATTTAAAAGAAAAAAAAAAAAGAAATTTAGACAGGACTTACTGCTACTGTTGTAGCTTCTTCTCTCACTCAGCTCTGAGCTGGGACTATGGTTATGCGGCCATACATGTTGACGATGGATGGATGCATTCATCCATGCATACATGTGATGTGATAGCTGTGGTGGGGGTGGCATTTTTATATGTGTGCATCCATATATGGTATGGGAGGCGTGAAGAGAGAGAAGGGAACGAATCGAGACTGCCATTATTACTCTTTATTGGTAAGTTCACTGAGTTGGGTGGGTTTTACCTTGAATGTGGATGGATCCGCCCATGACCTCACGTCGGAGCTCCAACTAAAGACAAAGTCGCAAACATGTGACATCCATATTATAACATAACATTTTTAATTTATATATTATAATATGTCTGAGAGAAATAAGAAAATATTATTTAATAACAATAATATATTTAAAATCAAAATTATTTTAATAAAAAATCATTAATTTTTAAATATAAAAATCAAAACCGAATTAAAAATAAAATATTTTTAAAATAAAATGTAAATTAAAACCTCAAATTAGTTAATCAAAATTTTTTAATCAACTTTGATCGGTTGGATTTTTGGCATGATCATGATTAATTAGTCATGACTAGTATTTGACAAGAGAAAATAGAAAAAATTGTAAAGTTACTCGCACATTAAAATAATAACAATTTAATTTGTTACACTATTCTAGCTGAAAAAAAAAATATCATCTTCATCACTTATATAATATGATGCTCTATTTTAATTTCATTACTGATAAAATAATTTTCTTGTGATTCACTTGATTTTTCATTTATGTCTTGTAACAAAATTAATGCATTGTCAATTTAATATTGTATGGTCTAATTCATTAACAATCAATTAAATTGAGCATGATCAAACAGAATCTTGAGCAATTGTGTTGAGTTCAATCAAATTAAATAATTATTATCATTTTAAAGCAATTATGTTTATTTTAATAAAATTCAATTATTTATTCTATTTATTTGATTTATGAAGGTATGTCATTAATATAATCAAATTGATTTACAATCAAACGTGTTTAATATTGTTCAAATGATTTATAATCAAATGTGATTAATATGACTGACTTTAATATTTATTATATACTTATTATTCATTTTATTACGTAATTCAGTGTCTTTAATTGAAAAATCACTAGCTTAATAATTATGTGTTTGATAGCATTATTATTGGTGAATTAACTTCTTAAATATTTTACTGAATTATAATACTAATAATGACAAGATTATGTTAAAAATACATTTAATTAATATCATTAACTAAAAAAATCCAACCTTTCATTAACTGCATTTATATTATTTTTATATTTTGTGGAAAAGTAATTATAGTTGTATTATTTTTATCCACTGCATTTAGAAAGCATATGAGCAATTAAAACAACTCTTCCAAAATCCTGAGAATTTTAAGAAAATATATGCTTAGGGCAAGAGTATAAATTGTATAATGGTAAAATCTAATAGGTATTCAAACATTTTGTTAGTTTGTTTACTAGATAAATCATCTCTATACTGATGTGCAAATTTGTTATCAAGGTTTTTTAATTTATGAAAGGCTTTTTGAAAAATTATGGAGTATCAAACATTAAATATATTGAATTCCATCTAGTTGGATAGTCGAATTACAAGAAAATTTTGGAATGAATATTACTTAATTCACAACTTTTTTTAAAAAATGTCACTTCTTTAGGGGTTAATCCTCACATATTTCATTGCAATCTTACCATATTTATTAAAATGAACCATATCAAGGTTCAATGATGAAATAAGAAAATTTTTTAGGGAGAGCTCACTTACTTGAAGTTGTTACTGATCGGCAGTGGTGATGGTAATGAATTGGGAGGAAGAAAAAGTGGATATAGATGGAAAAGGAGGAGGAGAAAAGGAAAAATCTTTTTTTTTTGTTTTTTGAGAGAGAGAGGGGAGGTCCTTTTGTGAAGTATGAAATTCAATTTTACGAAATTTAGTTGACCAGAGTTCTTTTAAAAATATATTTTTTATTTATATATATTGATAAATTTAATGATTTAATGATGATTAAATATATTTTATAATGTGTTTAAAGATATTACTTAATGCATATATATATATATATATATATATTAAAGAGAAATGATTTTATGTTAAAGAGATTATTATTTTAATTAAGGTTATGTTGTTTATTATGAATTGAGTTTAAAGAGTTATATTTAATGAATATTTTATATTTAAAAAATCAAAATTTAAATGAGTACATGATGATATTAAATATTTTTAAGATAAATAAATAAATATATATATATATATATATAAGTATATTTAATAATTAAAGGATTTAAAGATATGAAATTAATTATTTAAATATGAATTTTATTAAGATTTAAGAAAATTATGAAAATTACTTTAATTTAATAAGAATATATGGTTTAAATGATTTTAATGTTAATTACATTATGTGAACTAATTATGTTAAGTAAATATTTAAGAAATTTATGAAATTAATTTAGTTAATATGAGTATATGATTCAAATGATTTTAATGTTAATTATATTACGTGAATAAATTATGTTAAATAAATATTTAAGAAATTTAATTAATTTATGATAAGGATATTAAGTTATTTAAGTTATTTATTAAGTTGATTTAATTAAAAATGTTATGTGAATTGATTTAATTTAAAGTATTTAATTATAAGAAATAAAGTTATTTATGTGAGCATAATTTTTATTAATTTTGAGAAATTAAATTATTATATTTTATGTTCTAAGAAGTAATTAGTTATTAGATGATTTACTATTTGATTTAAGTAAAATTTAATATTAATTATTTAAGTGTGATATTATATTTATACTTAAGAGAATTAATTTAATTTAAGTTAATTTATATATTTTATCAAAGTTAATTTAATTATAGACAAAAAAATTTTAATTTTATATGGTACAGACTTTGATTATGAGAATTTAATTATTGTTGTTATTGGTATTATTATTCTTTAAAAAAAAGAAAAGAAAAGGAAAGTTTTAGTTTGGGAGGGGATGCCTGGTTGGGTTGCTATAAAGAAAATGAAAAAGAATAGGAAAATATTTAGTTTTGGGTTTTGGGAGCTGCTGGGCTAGGCTATTATTTTAAGGTTTTTTCTTTTATAATTTTCTCATAATCAAAACGACGTTGTTTCACTTAAGTAAAATGATGTCATTTTGATAACTTCGAAACAAAAAAAAAAAAATTAAATGTTTAAGAGGAGACTTCTTCTTTCTTTAGCCCTCCCCCTCTCTCTCTCTCTCCCTTGTTCATTGCAGTAGGGGATGAGAGCCTTTACTACCTCTTTCATTAGTATCTCACCGGTGGCCAAGAGAGTTTTAGCTCATGTCAATGCTCCTTTGGTTTTGCCACTGTCAAGGCCATCTCTAACGGTCAAATAAATTATGTGGTCATAATTTGTGTGAAGTGTCTTACCTCTCAGCACACAAGGGCTTTTTCTTCATCAACTTTTTTTGTTAACTATTGCAACATAGTATGGCCAAATGTATAATTTACACCTTAAATCATTTGTAGAATGTCATTTTAGCACATCATCTTTGATTTTAATCTATTAAACATTTCAATTTTTATTTTTAATCAATTAAATACTTATCTAAATATTGTGATTTGTGTGAATTTTATATACATATTTTCATAAAATTATTAATTGATTGACCAAAATAACTTCACCTCTTCATCTTAATAGTACATTCTATCTCTTTTTCCTCAAATCTTATTCATCTCTGTTACTTTTAAATTCACCACTTCGTTAGCCTCCAACTCTTAAATCTTCTTCGTGTTTAATAAACTCCTTTCTTTTCAAAGCAATTGTTTTATCTACCTAACCAAATAAATTATCAACATCATCAAACTAAAATTTAAGTGTTAGAACTTGGATTTTCTTGGAAAATTCTTCCTCAAAGAAGACAATTGTTATAGTGTAAGTTTGGATCTCAATTTTGAATGCCTACAAGAATGAAAACTATAGAGTTTTAAAAATGAACAAGTGTCAAAAAGATCCCAACAGATTCTATTAATAGTGAAACAACACTATTTATTAGAGAATGGAGATGAGATTGTAGAAGCTAAGTGTTAGCATTGGATTTTAGGTCTTAGGATGCAAGATCGATGATGAAAAACTACTTGAACTCTTCCCTAAAGAAGAAGGGCAATATTGCCTAAGAAGGTAGCAAAAGTTTGGACAAACCTTCAACCAAAACCATCCCACTAAAGCCCAAACCTAAGACCAAACCCAAAGCTGCCTACTAGGGTTAATAGGTTGTAAAATCATGTATAAGGCTATACATCCCACCCTAAAACCCTAACCTTAAGAATTTTTTAGAACCGATCTCCCTTTAAACCCCAGGGCTACACAACCTTGATAGGGGATGTACAACCCTTCCTTGGTTGTACAACCTACGTGTAATCCCTAATTCTGGAAGATTCATCTCCCTTTTTGTGATTGGACACATTCATAGTGTAACCATAACCATTTTAGGCTCTAATAAACTCATCCCACAACTATAAAAACCCCTTCCATTCAAAGATGGAGGATGAGGCTAATTTATCCTAGCCAAACTCTACTAAAATTGTCTCTCAAACCCTAAAAACACCTCACCAAATAAAAATCAGAAACCACAAACACCCATTCAAAATATCCAAGGTAAAACCAAGCTTTGCACTAGCTCTTAGCATTTTTTTCCTTGCATTTGGAGAAATTTTTAAAATCATAGTGCCTTTGAGGGCAAAAGACTATGTAAGTCATCAAAGGACTTCCCCCCATCCCTTTTCTTCTCATTCCCCTTATTCTTTTTATTTTTTTATTTTTATTTCAATATGCCCCAGTGGGTTGTACAATTGACTAGTGGCTTGTAGAAACCACTTTATGGTTTGTACAATCCACTATTAATGCTCATAATACTATTCACACAACTTTGTTCCATACGCATTTTATGGGCTTTCTTGCTCTTTTATGATCCTATGATGCTTCTATAGTAAGAATGTGGTAGGTTACAAAGACTTATGACCCTCGTTTTATATTCTTGAAGACTATGATCATCAAAATACATGTTTTGATTCACATATGTGTTCTTCCTTATGCTTTGTTTTCTTTAAGTGTTTGGTCATGAAAAGATGATAGATAGAGGTTCAATAGAACTAAGGATCCCTTGATTTATCATTTATTAGTAGGAATTTTTGTTATTTATTTTTAGAATTTATCATTTTTCTCATCACTAACATGGTGGAGGATGGGTTAGCCCCATTTCATGGTTATCCCTTCCTTCTTGTTCTTTTTATGGTGCCTCTAATCATATATGTATTTGGGAAAGGATTTACTATCCCAAGGACCCAATTTGAGTGTTTATTATTATACTCTAAATATTTTTTTAACATTTTTTTAGTATTTTGGTCATTCTCTCATTCTAGTTGCATACTAGCCTTTTTCATGACTAGAAATATAAACTTTCATTATTCTTAGCAATATTCAAAGATGACTATAGTAGGTTGAAAGAGGATTCTATTATCCTGTGACCCTTTATTTTGGTACTCATATTCTGCCCTAAGTCTCTCTTATTTCTTATTTGCATGTTTATTATGTTATGCATTCTTTATTAATGTCATTACATGTTATTATTATGTGAAATGTTTCATATTATGCTTTGTGTGTTTATTGATGAATATGGATAGTAGATTAGGCCTTTTAATTAATCCTTAACATGGCTAATGACATTGGACATTATGGACTCATAGGCTAAGACCAAGGTTAAGGTAGTATTGTTCCATTTTAGTTCTTTTCATCTTGAATAGATTTAGGGATTATTTTCTTTCCATTTGATTTATGTTTTATGGACTAATTTGTGCTCATTTTTGCATATTAGGAAAGATAAATAATGCATGCTTCTTATCTATTTAAGTTCATTGCATGATAATCCCATCATTTGGATATATATCCCTATCACTATTTTGTATATATTATTTATTATCTTCTTACATCTTGTATATCCTTCATGTATTGCATACTTTTATTGTTATGGTTGATGGCTTGTTTAAATGGATATGCCTAGGTGGTTAAATGAGAAATTGATTAATAAAGGCATAGTATAAAAATGAACCATTAACTGCTCGAAGGTCAGATCCTTATATCTAAGCAACTTGGAGGTATCTAACCTCTTCCCCAAGTCGTACCTAGCTCTTAAACCTGATCTTTGATGGAGTAAAGACGGATTGAGCCTTTCAATTGACTTAGATAGGTTCAAAATTTGTCATTACTCAGATTCTTATCTCGACCAAAGTCAAGTGGTGACCCCACATTTCACCTAGGTATGGTACCAATGTATCGTCCGTTCTTGGTCCCCTGTTGACCCCAACTTTAGAAAAGGGGCTTTTATCTTGTGTGAGGCCTCAAAGATCCCTTGTTGATCCAAATCGTGTGCCATGACTAGGGGGTTATTACCAAAGTATGACCCTTTATCCTCTCGATCCTTAGATTATCGATAAAAGGTATAAGTCACGAGCAAGATTTTGCACGTTCAATAGCAAAACCATGAGATTCGAGGCCCTCACACTAAGGTTTAAAAGAAAGAAGTCATTCCCATGCTAAGCAAGAAAGGTGATTAAAAAAAACAAGTTTTAAAAACCAAATAGAAACATAATAATAATAAAAAAAGAATCCAAAGCCCTTGAAAATTAACTGTTATGATATATAAAAAGATTTTGTTTTTCTTTTTTGCTTTGTCCTTTGTCCAACTTGAAAAATCAAGCATCCTAGATGTAAATTTGAGCAAACTTTAAAACCTCATGGGTGGAATCTTTCAAGACTTATGGTGGATTATTATTGGTTAAGGTGGGGTGGAATTTAACATCATGACCAATAGGATGAGGAGAATCAAAGATATAGAAAAGAAGAAATGGTTTTTTTAGAGAGATAAACATAGGGTGAGACGAGAGAGAGAGAGTAAAATTGAAAAGTGAAAGTGAATAACATGAAAAATAGAGAGATTCACAAAGTAGATTTATACCAGATTTTGATACAATTTTTTTTAAGAAGTTGATGACAAATTATTTAGTGTTATCATTTATTTGATAACAAAATTAAAGAAGGTTAAAGAAAATAAGAAAATAAATAAGGGCATTTTAGTCCAATTAAAATATAAGATACTAAAAAAAAATCCTTCACTTGCCTTACAATGCGTTACTTACACACTCTCTTATTGACATCACTAATTTATATTTAATTAGTTATAAATAATATTATAACGATTAATGAGTTAAAAATAAAATAAATTAAGTATTGAAGTGCTTAAAATTAAAAATGAGATGTTAATATGACATTTCACAAATAGTTTAAGGGACAGGTTATACATTTGGCCACTATAGTATTATTTCACAACAAATTATCAATTATAGAGGACCTCACTTTTCTCAATCTCTATCCATATGAAAACCAATTACATACCTTATGTGAACAACTTCATGGCTTTTAGTAATAATAAAATTAAAAATTCTTTATTTTCATTCAAAATATTTGAAATGTGCAGTCATGTACAAATGAGGCATATTCTCCATATTGGTCTGGTTTTAGTAATCAATAACACTCTTTAACTTTGATATCGACATTGAGTTGTAAGTAAACTTTGAAACTTATTTTTCCCATCCTTGAATCACGAATACCAATCTTTGAATATTATAAACCTAAAGGAAATTTAGAACAACAAATCTCTATAAACTCTATAAACCTTTCTCTCTTTATAAATTTAAATGGCAACTCATCCCTTATGATCATTCTTGCCATTTACATTCCTTATGATCAAGATGCCAACAACATATGATATCTTATTGTCCATCATGACTTTTATGAAATGATATGGTTAATTACCCTTTAATTTTTTGTTTCCTACTCTTTAAATGAAATTTATGCATGTCTCCCTCAATTGTTTTCATAATCTTGAGGTTTTTGTCATTCCTCTCTTGACAGTTCTTATGACACCATAAACATTTTATCTTACCAGTCTTATTACCATCTATGTCTAATAGTTTTTGAAAAAGAAAACAATATTTGTCCTAATTCTCTTATTAATATTAAGACTGCTAGAACACAAAGAGGTGAAGATGGATCAAGATCAGTACTTTCATACAATACAAAGTCCATATGATGAATTAATGCAAAAGCATTCACTGGATCAAAAACCATTACTTATGGCTGAGGAGTTGAGGTTTTATCATAATTTGATTTAGCAATGGTATATAACGATGATGCAATGGCTTTAGTTACTTTCTTTATAGGTATATATGCTTTATAAGGAGGTAGGAAGAACAATGGAATTTTCCACCATGAATTTGTTTGAGTTCTTTATCTTAGCATTCTTATTGGTAATGTACCACTTCTACATGTAAATTTCTTTGACTAGTTATGACCTCGTTTCACCATGTGCCTTATTATTATTTCAAATTATAAAGAAAAAGATCAAGCTAGAAAAATGTTTTTAGGGTCAACATTCTAGGCTAAAAAAATGTTGTCACAGCCCTAGTTCTGTGGAAAAAAAGAGCTAATTGGGATAGATAATATGCCATGTACTTCATCTAAATGAAAATTTTGGTTTACTTGGTCAACATTTTAATCCCTTTCTTTAACATTAATGAGCTTTGAGACAGTCTTTTTCCTCCAAGATACTAGCTAAAGACTGTACCTTTCTACCATTTTGATTATGCTACCTCATATCCTACCAATTATGAATATGATGACCGTTTTTAACCTTCTAAGCAATGCCATTCATAAGAAGACTCCTAGCTACTATTATACTTTGCAATACATAGCCTAACTAAAAATCAATGTCAACATTTTTAAAAAAACACTATCTAGGGTAATACTTGGCTTGGTACACATAAATAGCCAAAGAATCCATCATATTATGCAATTTCCATACTTATTTTGATAAAGTAGCCAAATCAAAATAATATAGGTCTTGAAAACGTACATTGTCATCTACTTTAGCTTAAATCAATTTCACCTAACTTACCTAATGAAATATCTTATCACCCTCATTATATCATTATCAAAATCCACTAATGGCTTTCTCTATATCTTTATAGATATATGGATAATATAAAGCAATTTATAACATATGTAGCTGTTGGACTAGGATAGTTAATCCTAAGTTTAGAACCTCTTTTGATTTTGACAAAGGAGATTGATCATTACTAATGTTTTATTCAAGTGTTGATTGTACAGAAAAATAAGTCTCTCCAGTTAAGTTGGAAGAAAATCTTTTTAACTCCAAAGTGTCTCGCAACCGTAATTAAGGATTCGCGACCGCGACTCTTGAGAAGACTTGCCAAAAATCAGATAGACTAAATCACGGAGTCATTCTTGGCCGCGAGCAAGCAAAACGAAGCAAACCAAAAATGACAGACGAATTCGCGGTCTGTGTCGGGTCGAAATCGAGACCGTGAATTACAAAAAGCTTCACAATGGAAAGATGTCCACAATAAGAGCTTGACAAGTGTCCTAGGAAGCCGTTGGAAGTCAAAAATCGTGAAGGCTATATGTTGGTAGTGACCGAGGTTTGAGAAGTAAAAATTGCAAATTTTGACAGACTGATTCTCGATTAGAATCGCGGTATATGCAAATGAATTAACGACTGCGACTTATGCTGGCTGAAGAAACACAACAGCTATATTTTCCTAAAGCACTATTGAAAACTAGTCGTTATAAAACTAACCATTATGAACGAGCCGTTATAAAACTAGCCATTATGAACTAACCGTTATAAAACTAGCCGTTATGATCTAGCCGTTATAAACTAGTCGTTAGTTTCTTTGGTGGAATTTGGGTATAAATACTCCACCAAACATTAATAGCAAAGGTTAAAAATTTTATTACAAGTGAAAAAGCTGTCAATCTTTTACTACTCATTTTCTTTTAATTCTTGTAAGATTGAAAGTGTTGGATGTGAGCATTAAACACCACATTATAAATGTTGTAGCGTGAGCTTGTTAAAACACTATAGAGAGGTTGTTGTGTGAGCCTTAAAACACATAGGTTGTGTGTGAGCCATAAAACACATATTGTGATAGGTTTTAGTGTGAGCCTTGAAAACACTTATAAAAGGTTTTTTGTGTGAGTCTGTAAAACACAAGTTGTAAGGTTTAGTGTGAGCCTAAACACTAAGTTGAGTGTGAGCTTGTAAAACACTAGTGATTGAGTGAAATACCTAATTGGTGAATTGGGGAGTGGACGTAGGGTTGGTTAATACCCGAACCACTATAAAACTCTTGTGTTCATTCTTCTCCTACCCTTTCTCTAATCTTTCATTCATGTGTGTTTCCTCCAAAATTAAAAGTTCAAATTTCCCACCAATTCAACCCCTCCTTCTTGGTGCATTAGGGCCAACATTATGCAACACTTTTGAGAAGGATCTCCTTACCAGCCCTTATGAGAAGTTTCTTATTCCATGTACCTACACCACTATAAAACTCTTGTGTTCATTCTTCTCCTACCTTTTCTCTAATCTTTCATTTTTGTGAGCTTCCTTCAAAATTAAAACTTTAAATTTGCCACCAATTCAACCCTCTATTTTTTATGCATTAAGGCTAATAAAACTTTTTAGAAGGGAATGCTAAACACTCAAATTGGGGTCCTTGGATAGTGAATCCTCTCCTAAATGCAAATATGGCTAGTGATGCCACAAGGAGAACAAGAAGGAAGGGGGTAGCCATGGAATGGGGCTAACCCATCCTACACCATGTCAGTGGTGAGAAAAATGATAAATCCTAAAAACAAATAACATAAATTCTTACTGAAAAATGATAAGTCAAGGGCTCCTTGGTTCTATTAAACCTCTCCTTATCATCTTCTCATGACCAAGCACATAAAGGAAATAAAGCATAAGGATGAAAACATATGTGAACTAAAACATGTATTTTGATGATTATAGCCTCCAAGAAAATGGAATGAAGCTCATAGGTCTTTGTAACCTACCCCATTCTTATTGTAGAAAGTTTATAAGATCATAAAAAAGCAAAAGAAATCCATAAAACATGTATGGAACAAAGCTGTATGAGGGTTTGTCTAAGCTTTTGTCGCTTTCTTAAGTACTATTTCTCTTTTTCTTTAGGAAGAGTTCGAATAGTTTTTCATCATTAGGCTTGCATCCTAAGACCTAAGATCTAGTGCTAACAATTTACCTTCCACTTTGTAGGGCTTGGAAAACATCATTTGAGAAATTATTGTTGGACAAGACACAATAAAGCATTAGTTATAAACTTAAACACTAGATAAAGGATATGAAAGGATACAATTTTCTTAGTGGCTCCTCGAGTAAGTAAGTTTCTTAGCAGTCCTTTAATAAGTATTAAGGTTGAATTTCACCTTCCAATGGCCCTCTAATAAGTATTGAAGTTGATCTCATTTACAGCCCTCCAACAGGCACTAAGCTTCTTAGCAGCCTTCTAACAAGTACCAAGGATAAATTTCACTTTCCATCAACCTTATAACAAGTACTGGAGTTGATCTCCTTAGTAGTCCTTTAGCA
This sequence comes from Omphalea diandra, assembly GCA_949677035.1. Taxonomy (NCBI): domain Eukaryota; kingdom Viridiplantae; phylum Streptophyta; class Magnoliopsida; order Malpighiales; family Euphorbiaceae; genus Omphalea; species Omphalea diandra. Next base: position 50,727 of record CATIWR010026964.1, read on the forward strand.
AATAGTAAGCTTCTTGACAACCCTCTAACAAGTACTAAGGTTGAATTTCACCTTCTAGTAGCCCCTAAGCAAGTACTAGAGTCGATCTCCTTAGTAGCCCTCTAATAAGTACTAAGCTTCTTGGTAGCCCTTTAATAAATACCAAGGCTAAACATCTTCTTCTAGTAGCCCTCTAGCAAGTATTGGAGTTAACCTTCTTAGCAGCCCTTTAGCAGGTACTAAGGTTCTTGGCAGCCTTCTAGCAAATACTAAGGTTCTTGGCAGCCCTCTAACAAGTACTAAGTTTCTTAGTAACCCTCTGGCAAGTACTGGAGTTAACCTTCTTAGTAGACCTCTAGCAGGTACTAAGCTTTTTGGCAACCTTTTAGCAAGTACTAAGGTTAAACATCTTGTTCTATTTTTAGGTTTCTACCTTAACATTCTCATTTTTACCATCTGACTCATCTCTTGACTTTTTCTTTGTTTCACCCTCTAACATCTCTTTTGGTTCGCTTCATTCTGCCCTTTGACTTTTCTTTTGGTTTCTCTTCATTTTTCCCTCTCATATTGCTTTCGACATTGCTTTTGGTTTTCTTCATTTTTCCTTTTGGCATCTCTTTAAGTTTTATTGATTATGCTTCTACTATTTATTTTTGTATCTTTTGGTTTTGTTCTCCTTCTTGCTTACTTTCTCTCATTCTCTAGCTTTTCTCTCTTCATCTTGACTCTTTGATTTTGCTCTCTTTGTTTTTTCTTTTATTTTATCTTCTTATTTGCTTTTTTTTTTCCTTTTTCCTTGATTCTCTCTTAAATTCTCACAGTTTCACTCCCAAGTTGCTCTTTTAGATTTATCCTTATTTTCTTCTTAGGTTCCTCCTCATAATAGTTTGGACAACAATGGTATAATGATATTCAATCAAATCAAAATGAATAAGCTACTCATGCACTTAAAAGATTCTAAAAGGATACAAGATCATGAGGCTTGATGGTGCTTCATATGCTTCACTTTCGCTAGTGATTCATTAATGTTTGGGCTTGACTTGAGCTTATTCTTTGATCTTCTTACTTGCACTTCTGATGTTCCTATTCTAACATTTATTATTGCCTAGTATTATCATGTCTCTCTCATGGAGTCTTGTTTCTTTATCACTTTCCACTCTGTAGCTCACTTTATTTTTTTTCTTTCTTTTTGTATCACTTCATTCTATCCATTCTTGCTCCATTTTTCTTTCTTGTTGCATTTTTGGTGGGGTTATTTTAATTCCTTTTAATTTTATCCTTCTTTTGGCCTTACCAAACTAGGAGTGTACTTTTTCCCTTCTTGATTTCATTTTCATTTTACTTAGGCTTGGAAAATAATATAATAATGATAAGGGATCAAAATAAAGTAAACAAACAATTCATATAATTTAAAAATGATAAAAATGAGAAAGGATATCATGTCTGAAGTTACCCTTCTTTAGCAATTTCATTAAATCACTAGGGCTTCTAGTTGGCAATCTCATTGGTTTCTTTAGCTTCTAAACTTAGTGTGAGCTTCAATTTTTCCCTGCTTTATGTTGGCATGTCTCTTTAATGAAGTTTTTCTCTTCATCTCTTCTTATTTTGGCTTCCTTCTTAGTTGCATTTCCTATAATTGTTCCATTAGTAGTTTAGATCTTCATCCTTCTTATAGCCTTTTGCTTTGTCTTACTTTCTTTGTGGTGTAAGTTTCTATTTCAATCCATTGCAGTGCCTAAATTGTCTCCTTTATGATCTTGTTCATGTTAGCCTTTGTTGATTCCTTTCTAGATTTCCTAGCCATCAACTCAAAGGTCATCAAAGTTTTAGCAATTCTCATTACTGACAAGTCTTTTTTGGCTCCTGATGTGACATTTGACTTCTAGTCTATTGCTAAAACGTTCTTGCTTGTTGGCCCCTTTATGTAACTAGTATCTCTTATTGGCTGATCACCATCATCGAGTTGTGAATTGTCCAATATCTTTGCTTTTGTCAGCCTTTTGAACCAAACACAAACATTAAAGTTCATTTTAAGGGCCAGAAGGCACGATTATTTCTATCCTACTACACCATTTTTTAGAACTTGCCTGAAGGGACTGCCCATGCCTACTTATTGAAATTCTCATTAGATGATCTTTGCTGAAGTTGTCCTATCTTTCTTAAGTCTAATTAGCCTCCATAATTGATAATATCAAGTATTTCACCAAATACTATAGTTGATTGGCTTTCCTTCCTTCTATAGTGTTTGTAATTAAGTTAAGAGGTGTATCAAGTTGTATTTCATAACTCCAAAATGTCCACTAGACTGAGGATAAGGGTATTTCTATTTGTGTGAATCATTATTCATTTTTCAAAGTCTCCTTCCCTAGTCGAGTGTTTATCCATATGGGGGTTCCTTGGCTAGTATGTCCTCTCTAAAAGGCTTCGCAGTGACCAATCTCTCCTCATATCTGCTCTGTCATCTTTTCTTGTCTATATCTTTATAATTATTATAGTCCTCCCTTCCTTATTTTTTTTATCTCATAGGGCTTGAACCATTTCTCTCTACTTTATTCTTATATAGTTTTGTAGCATAAAATCTTCATCGCTTTTTATTATCCTAGCTTTATTATGTGACAAGCTTAGAAAATAATACAATAATGAAAGAATAAATATAATGGACAAGAAATAGTAAAAGTCAAACATTAAAAATACTAAAAAGGATATAATGATCCATTAAGACTTTACCAATTCACCTAGCCTTAATGCTCTTTAACTACCCTTAAGAATGCAAAAGTCATAACAATAATGCCTTTAGTGAATCCCATGTGATCCCCATAGTCTGATCTTCTGCACCTTATTATCTTGAAGGTGGCCATCTTTATCCATTTTGCCCATTATCCTTTTGTCATATTTATTCTTCTTTATATGCATTCTTCTTTTTAACTTGATTCTTATTCTTGGACGAAGGAGGGAGCATGCACACAATGAAGTAGTGATATATTGAACTCCCAAGAATGGTGTAGGGGCGTATAACAGTTAGATTCATCAACATCTTCTTCATCATTTAGCTCAAAGCTGATGTAGTGGCTATGACAATATGTTGGTAGTGGTGGATGGACACCACCACACATTCCATTTTTCTACCAGCGAAGTTACCACTAACTTGATAACCCAATATTATTTTCAATAACCACCAATCTTACTTGTTCAAAGGACCCTATCCCATTTGACTGACCTTTGTACACTCTCGTTTGATCCATATAGAAGGAGTACATTATTCATTTGCCTAAGTTCATACTTCCATTAATGTAACATCCTTAGCCTAATTCATTTGTATTTTAATTATGATATATTTGCATATATGCATCACATGACTTAAACATGAATACTTACATCATAGCATTTGAGGTATTTGAATATGAATTTGATGTTTGCATAGTTGCATGGAAAATTTTCATATGTTATATGCATGTTATAATATCTTAAATAATGGTGTTTTAAAACTTATTAAAAGTATAAGGAGCATATAGGGATTGATAGATGGATGAAGGTGATGAAAGAATGGAGAAAAAGGGCTAAGAGAGAAAATTTCAACTTTCAACCAATAAGAATAAGCCACCAATCTTTTGTCTTATTAAAATAAGAATACAAATTGGAATTCTCTACCATTAAGGGCTGATAAGAGAGGAGATAAGGGGGAAATACAATAAAAGAATGAGAGCAAATAAATAAATAAGAAGAAGAAGAAACAAAAGAAGCGAGGAGGTAAAGTTAAGTAGGAAGAAATCTAAGGTTTTCTAGCCTTGGTAAAAGGTATATGGTTTCATATTTATTTCTTAATGAAATTTCTCCTCCATGGCATATTAATCATGAACAATTAATGGCAGTTATAAAGAAATTATAGTTAGGATTCATGTGTGAGAATTTATTGATAGTGAATATGAGTTGGATTTTTTTTTAATTCTGTTGTCAAGGCAGATTGTTGCACCCATAATTTCATAACACTGGAAGACGAATTAGGCAAAGTGAAAAGTTGTAGGGTTATGTCTCATCTAAGTGCATGTACAACATTTTTTCTAAATAATTTGTGTGAAGAGATATTGCCTTTGATTGCGTCTAATTCTTATGGGATCTACTCAACTATTGGTTCTATTTTCCATTAATTTTGTGGGCCTCGAGTCAGAATTAGGCGAAGTTTAAAGCTTTATGTCTTTTTTACATTCTTATGAAGCAGTTTTACTTAATATTTTGTGTTAAGAGATATGGCTCCTTAATCAATATTAATCCTAAACCTATTCATGCCGACAAAGTCTGAGATTGACCACTTCTTTTAAGGACTTTCAAAGTTGAATTAGAGAATGTGTCAAGCATGACAAAATGTGTCAAGCATGAAAAACATTCATTTATATTTAACTAATTATACCTAAATTATTTTTTCAATTGGACTTTTACGTTTTGAGATATGGCTAAGTTTATGGGACTATTTAGCATATAATTGCACATAGAACAGGGCTAATTTCTAAAATTCACCATAAATTATGTAGTGCATATTTTGCTTTGAATTTTGGATATATTGTACCCATATATGTTTAGTTTAATTTAAAAAAAGGTGATTTAGATTTATGGGGAAGAAGTAATTATAGAAATAACCTACTAAGGTCTTGATATTTTACTAGAGCATATATGCATAATGAGATGAAAATCTTATTTTATTATCATGGGTTGATTTAGTGTATTGAAATAGGTCCTTGAGTCTTTGAAGATAATATTGGGAATAATTTGGGACCATCTATGTCTTAATGGCATGAAGGAGGAGGTAAGTAAATAGCTAGTGGAACTTAAACCTGTGATTGGTTAAATGCTATGAACTCAAATTCTATGGATTAAAATTTTATTTAATGAGATGATGTTGATGAATACTTGAATGAAAGGATTGTCAAACTTTTGAATTATTTATTTTTATAAGATGTTGATAAATTATGGCTTAAGAATGAAAGTATATTGTGATACTATTTGCCAAGGTTAATGGATGTTGTTATTTGTTATTATATTGTTAAAATTTTATTGCATCCATAAATGAATTGTTGAGGAATTATTATTTGATATTGTTTGAGCAAGCAATAACATTTATATGGCCTATATGGCGATGACATATAAAAGCCTATGTAACAATGATATTTTGTAGCCTGTGTGGCAATGATATTCATAGACTGTATGACAACAACATATGATAGCCTGTTTGGTAATAATATATGATAGCCTATATGATAATAAAATTTGATAGCATGTATGGCAATAATATGTGATAGCCTGTATGACACTAATATTTGATAGCATGTGTGACAATAATATTTTATCGCCTGTATGACAATGATATCCTATAGCTTATGTAACAATAACATTTAATAGCCTATGCGACATTAAATATTAAAACTCTTTATTTCGTGTATAGGTGAGATGATGAGTTATTTATATTTAAATATTTGTTATATTATTTGTGATTGAAATATCATTATGTTTTTACTTATTAAGTATGCAAGTTCACTTCTTTACATTAAATTTTTTTTTAGGAAGAGTAGACTAGAGATTGCATCTAGTCTATATTTTAAAGTTACTGTCTAGCATTCTAGTAGAGCTTGGACCAATATGTAGTCTATTAGTATTTTGGTTTATTTAGCCATGTATGTTTTGTTGTAAATAGATACTATGTTGTGATGCAAGATGCATAGTGTTCAAAATAATTGAAGAAAGGTTTTTTTTAATGATAATGGGATGGCATGGTCGAATTTTAATGATGTTTTGTAACTTTAGTACTTCATGCTTTATGAATGAGTTGAAACACATGCTTTATAAATGAATAGTAATGAGGATGTCATAATTAAAGTCTCCAAGCCCATTCTCTTATGAGACCTCATATAGTATAATAGCCAGCAATAAAAGAGGATAAAATGGATTAATTAACTTAATGTTTTCCATCCATTTACTTGGCACCATACTTGTTCTTTGATGTTTTGAACGCTTATACTTGTGCTCCTTTTACCACATTAAGGGAACTTGGTTGTCATATCTTGGTTTAACAATGATAGTGTTGCTTCTTTTACACTACTAGATGGATCCAACTATGTATGGAGTAGCAACTATTAGTAGCCACTTAAAGATCATAGTAGTATGCCTTAGGCCTTATTGTCATCGTCTTGCATGTATTACCTTCTTTTTTGCTCTTCTTCTTTTCTTTTCAATATGAATATGTGAACCTGACTTCTTGTTTGGTCTTATCATTGTAGCCCATAATGCTATTTGCACTTTTGTGCTTTATACTTAAGGAAGACTTTCGAAGGAGTTGAAACTCATAATTTACATCTTCATTGAACAAGTTTGGGTACCTTGGCTCTTGATATGGTAAAGGACCTGAAAAGAAACAAAACACATATTAGTTTAATAAAAATGATTCATATGCACGTACTTAGGTTTCCTCACTTACTTGCTTCCTTTTCATTGTGGAAGCTATGCCATAAAGTGATTCTAATGCATGGCTCAACTATATGTTTGCATTTGATGAGCATTAGGACACAATAGCACTTTTGGTGGGTCCAAATAGGCATGATAACATATTTGAGTGGAAAAAAGGGGCAGCTAGCCATGGACTACTTAAAGATCCATAAACATCAATCAATGAGGCTAGAGGTTTGAAGGGTGTTAAGCTTACTTTTGCTTTGGGCCACAGTCTTACTACCAATTTTCTGAGAGACATTCCAGGGCACATAAATGGGGTTCATGGAACGATAGCTTCTCAACAAGGCCATTAGAGGTAGGCCTTCTAGCATTCAGACCATGGAGGGCATAACTTCACAGTTCTATCTTCCACCTATCATTAAACTTCTGTTAGGCATCATTCTTTGAGACATTTTAAACTTTCTCACCATTTATTGAATTACTCATGGTCTATCTAGGCAAATCACGTAGTTCAATTGTTCATTAGCACCCCCAGTTCGGTTGTCCTTTAATATAAGACTACCACATGTATAAACTTTTCCTTGATTAGGAGGTGTTACCCCTTATACTAACTCTAATATTCTATGTGCCAGTTCTTTATAGCACAACTAAGTAATTGGACTATAACCTTGATATTGTGAAGGATCCCTTTCTTAGGATTCGTTATGAGACCTACGTTGTTTATGTCAGCACCCTTTTTTCATGCTTTTAGCCTCATACTTACTTCTCATAGTTTGTCACATTATGATAGTAAGGGAGCTCATTATCAGGGTTATATAGACTATCCATGTAGGAAGTTATAAATTCTTATGAATTCAAGAGCTTATACATTTCCCAGATGTTGGTAATGGCTCACACTTAATATTCCTTAAGGATATATCCTTATGATTCCTAATACCTGGATGATGATGATGATGGCTTTAGCTATAACTACTGATCTCACTTATCATCTTTGGTAACTTTATTAAAGACTTCTTGACTTTTCATGGTAGCATCCTAAAAAAGGAATGAAATGGATTGTGTTAGTCTTAGGCAAGAATTTAGCTTCATCAACCTAGAGAGTTTTGGGCTACATTACATAATGAGCCTTATTTGTGTCCTCTTTTCATGCTTTCAGAAATTAATAATCCCTTATTGTGTACGTTTCGTTGCCCCTAGACAATCTAAAAGGAATAAACACTAAAACAAAATTGGTTACACACCCTTACATAACATACAATGTTTGATCCATGAATGATGGTTGCAATGCAAAATCCTTAGAACATATAAACAAAACAAAGCTACTCAGGGGAATTACAGAGCTCAGCCAAGTAAGGATGTCAAAAACTTTAAAACTTGAAAGTCAAACGAAAGACATGACAAAGCCTTAGTATTACTGGCAATTTTTCGAAGCTAGCAACCTCACCTTTAAATTCAAAGGCATACAAACTTGAGCTCTCTTTAGTTTTTGACACTTGCTCTACATAGAGGAATGCTTTAATGCATCCATAGGCATAGATCTTTAGGTTCCTTTATATGTGCAAAAGCTTAATGGTAGCCATCTACTTCCCCTTTTTACTTTTCTTCTCTTTTTTTATGCCCTAACTTTTGCCTAAGTTACCTTTTTCGATTTTTAACTTAGTGAGCTGCTTTAAGTTTTGCCTAGGCCATGCTTACTATTTTTTCAACTTAGTGAGCTTTCATTTTTCCTTTTCTTCTTGTTCTTTTTCTTTTTCTTCAATCTCTTTTTTTTTTTTTTTTGCTCTAATTTTTGCCTAAGTCGTCTTTTCAGGTCTTTGACTTAGAGAGCTTCTTCACTTTCTATTTTTTGTTTCTCCTTTTCTTTTCTTTTTTTTTTTTTGTTTTTTCATCTTTTTTTTTTTTTTAAAGGGGTAGATTGATCATTCTCATGTATGTTGACACAATAATTCCATGCCCTCATTCATTTAATGTAAACGTAGTTATGAAACATCTAGGAGTAAAATATGTTGTTTGCTATTGGCTAGGCCTTTCAAGTTTTTTAACTAAATAATTTTCCACTCTCTTTTTAACTTTTGCCTAGATGACCTTTTTAGGTTTTCCATCTAATAGGATTTTTTTTCTATTTTTTTGTTATTATTTTTTTTAGATCACAAGGGAATTTGACAAGCTATCATCTCTCCATCTTTTAAGATGCCTTTATCTCCTTCAAGTTTCTTTGATTGCCCCTTAGGCAATCTTCACTTAGGTCTTCTCATAATATCATTTTGTAAGGCACTTAAGATTTTTTAACTTTTTCCCTCATGGATGTTTTTCCTTTTCTTGTTGTTTGGTCTTTTCATAAAATTAAGGGATGGGTCATTAGGTTAAGGCAACTCCATTTTATTTCTCATGTACATTATTGTTGAACCTTCTCTTAACTTTCTTACGTGCATGGGTCATCTTTATGAGATATGTCTTTCCTCACACACCTCTCTTCTCTTTCTTCTACCTTACATATCTCCTTCTTGTTCTCTTCACTTCTTCTCCTCTATTTTCTCTTTTTTTCCCTCTTCACTTCTTTTCCTCTAGTATTAAGGAAGACTTATGGCTTATCATGGCTTTTCACACCATGTTTCCTTTTCGCTCTTCGATCTCACCTTTCTACTTGGACTCATTTCTTCTTACATATTTGTTCCACATATTCCTTTCTTCTTATAGCTTTTCATTCTTATTTCTTTCTTCCTTAAATCGTTTATTGGCTCTTTCTCTTTCTCTTCTTCTTCGTCTTCTCTTCCCAGTTTTTTATTTTTTTCCATTCATTTTTCCTTTCTTTCTTTCTCTCTCTCTCTCTCTCTCTCACACACTTACATTCTTCCTTGTTTCCTAAAAGGCAACACAAAATGTCACGAAGACGATTCTCCAGATCATAGGCTATGAGATAGTTGTTCTAACATCTCTTTTTCCCTTTTCTTTAAATGCCTACCCCTTGTGATGTTCATATTTTCCTTTTCCTTTACTTTTCTTTTTTTTCCTTCCTTTTTCTTTTTTTATTTTTTGTCTTTCATACCAAGTATTTCATTATGCCACCAAATACCTTAACAACCACATTTGGATTCAATAAGTAAAAACATAAAATTAAAAGCATTAATATTTATGAAAATAACTAAACTATGCAAATGTATGTAGCTAAGATAAAGATAGGTTGAGCTAAGAAAGCAAAATGAAACTCGAAACCATACTTCCTACCAAGTTTTCCATGGTTCCTTTTCTGGGTCTAATAACTTTTCACTCTTAAAAAGATCACCTGGATAGTGTTCTTCAAGCACCAACACTAATTGATGTAATGTCCCACGACCTAATGAGGGCTATTTCCTAAGGTGAGGAATGCCCAAGCAACTTGTGTTCCCCCATATAATGTAAGCCCTTCTTCCCTTGATAAAGGTTGACCAAATCATAATAACTTTCTAGGCTTCATTCCCTCCCATATGTTAATTAGGCCTTTTGCACTAAAGTCTTCTTCCTTTTATTCATTAATTGGCTTCTCAAAATTAGTGCCCTTTTTTGGTACCTCCAAAATTGTTGTGGTTATGTCTTCATCCTTTGAGAGTTTTAGTGCCTGATATGTAGGTACCGATAATATTTCCCCTTAAAGTCCTTAAAAGCATCATCTAAAAGTTGGCATGGAGGAATGAGCTCTTGCTTATCTTCTTAGTTTGGGTGGCCATGGAATGCTATGAGGTTGAGTATCACCCTTGAATCAATAAGGCCCTAAATTTCATGATAAAGCTTCTAGCTCTCATCTATGTGATGATTGGCACTTTGATGGAAAGTATAAAAGGCATTGGCATTATAGTTCTTAGTTAAGAGAGTTGTGGGGGCTTAGGGGATAGAGAATGCAAAAATCTTTCCTTTTGGAGTCTTTTAAAGGTCTTGGACAGTGATACCTTAAGCTTAGAAAATCCATAAGAGCTTTTATCAATTGCTTCATTTTTCTCACATCGAGCTTGTAGTTGCTTATATTATAAAGATTGCTTAAAAAGTGCTCCTTCTTCCTTTTAGGTGTTAGTTGAACTATTAAGCTTCTTCTAGTTAGGTTTAGCATAAAAGGTTGCCCTTTGATAGGTTAGTCAGAATTATCCCTTCCCTTTCAGGCATGAAGTAGTATCGACTAAGCATTGGTCAAAAGCAAGTGAGAATTGATCATAAAAGGAGTTAAGATCTATTTTGGGCTCAGTAATAGGATGATCTACTAGGAACACAAAGTTTAATAACTTCATAGAATCAATGAGATCTTAGATTTCATGTTTGAGACATTTGCATGAGTTAGTGTCATAACCATAAGCTTGGTGAAAACCACAAAAGGATTGGTATAAAACCCTTAGGTAGCGGGTTTGGCAAAGGCTGAAGATCAAGTGGTATAAGTATTCCTCTCTTCTTTAGCTCCTTGAATATCTTAGACAATGGTTAGTTCATGGTAGTAAAAGGCCTTGCAGTGCATAATCTGCTTAGTGGCTCATCTTCCTTAGCTTTATAGATATATGACTATCTCCCCCTATCAGTTGGCTTTTTTAGTATCAAAACATCCATAAATACTTGTCTGACCATCCCTTTTAAATTCTTATCCATGTACTGATATATTGCTAGTTCCACCTTATCCTTTATGATGTCCTTAATCTTTCCCTCAAGTTTGTGGTTTTTCAACTCTCCTATCTTAACTAAGTTTTACAGTGCTTGTGAGTTGCCTTGCTTTCTTTATGAATTCAAAGAAATAAATCAGATGATGCTATAATTTTGAACAAATGAATGCATGCATGAATGCTTGCAATGCATAGGTAAAGAGTAAACACATCACCTTACAACCTTATTTCTCCCACATACGTATGAATAAAGGCTCTTTCTAGGACAACTGGTCAATTCAAATACCAACATGGGGTATTGAATTTGGAGGTTCCTCAAACCAACCAAGATTGATGGTGAGTCTAAAAGTAAATGAGCTTGGTCATACTTTAAGTGCGCATCTTATGTAAGAAAGATTTTATAAAGAAAGTGGATATGTTTTAGGGCTGGTCAGCAAGAGCTTAAAAATTGTGTACCCATACGAGTTATGTGACCCATAATATATACAAAAATATTGATTTTTATGTACCATATGTTGGCCAATCTTTATTAATTGGCCATATTTCTTAATTAAAAAATCCTTAATTTTGGGATTCAACGAGGGACTTTTTTAAAGTAGTGTAAAAATTTGCACTTAAGATATTATCATAATTTTGTAAATCCTAATCTCAAACCACTACTTGGTTAAAATACAAACATTTGAGGACATATTCCATGGTTCTAAGGTTCGTACATGTCGCTTAGAGGTACAAGGATTGTTGTAGCAGATGGTTCCCACAAGCTTTGGGGGCAGTTATCGTATACCCCTCATTTGACATACTCGAAGGTACTTGGCTTATGAGTGATGAATCCTTTTCACCATATCCTAACATGAAAGGAACTTAAGTCTTAAGTTTGGAGGACCATCGATTTGTCTAATGGCAACCTAATGCTTGTGGTGAAGTGTGAAGGCTACATAAATGCAAATAGAACTTGATAAGCAAAACATAAATATGAACTAAAGATTCATGAAGTCAACTTTGTTATTCCCTAATAGAGTCGCCACTGTAAGTGCCTCCAATTTCGTGACTACACTGGAATGAGTGGAATCTTGCTTGCAACTCTATCCTTTTATCAATCAATATGAGGATCAAAGGGATAAGGGTCTTTACATTAGTAACGACCCCCATGTATGGCATGCAATTAGTCCAGCAAGGGCCTTTTAAGCCTTGTACGATTTCAAAGCCCTTAGTCTGAATAATGGCCATCGAGGACCAAAAGCAGGATAATAAATTGGTACAATCCTTATGAAAAATATAGAGTTGCCATCCAACTTTGGTGGGATAAAATTCTAGGCGAGGGTGGATTCCAAGCCTAAAAAATTAATTAAAAGACCTAATTTATCTTTACCTCATCTAAGATTGGGTTTGGGAATTGGGTACGATGTGGGGAAGATGTCAGACACCTTTATATCGCTCGAATTTAGGGATCTGACTTTGGGCATCTTTGGTTCATTTTTATACCGTGCCTTTATTAATCAATTTTCCATTTATCCACCTAAGCACATCCATCTAAATAAGCCATGAACCATAATAATCAAGTATGCAATGCGAGAATGGTATACATGATGCAAGAAAGCAATATATAATATATACAAGGCGGAGATGAGGGATACATATCCAAATGGAGGGATCATCATGCAATGAACTCAAATAGATAAGAAAACATGCATTAATTATTTTTCTAACCTACAAAAATGAACACAAATTAGTCTATAAAACATAGAGGAAATGGAAAGAAAATAAACCCAAAATATACTCAATATGATATGAACTAAAAGGGAGCAACACTATCTTAACCTTGTCCTTTAAGATCTTAACCTATTTAATCCATCATTCTCATTATCATTAGCCATGTTAAGGGTTAATTAAAAGGCTAATCTACTATCCATATTCATCAATAAACACATAAAGCATGATATGAAACATTCCACATAATAATAACATGCAATGACATCAATAAAGAATGTATAATATAATAAACATGCAAATAAGGACTAAAACAGACTTAGGGAAGAATATGAGTACCAAAATAAAGGGTCGTAGGGTGATAGAAACCTCTCCCAACCTATCCTAATCACCTTTAAATATTGCCAAGAATAATGGAAGTTATACTTTTCGCCATGAAAAGGCTAGTATACAACTAGAACGAGAGAATAACCAAAACACCAAAAGAATATTAAAAACTCTTCAGAACATAATACTAAACACCAAATTAGTGTCCTTGGATAGTGAATCCTCTTTGAAATACATATATGGTTAGTGGTGCCATAAGAAGAACAAGAAGGAAGGAGGTAGCCATAAAATAGGGCTAACCCATCCTCCACCATGTTAGTGGTGAGCAAAATGATAAATCCCAAAATTAAACAACATAAAATTCTACTGAAAAATGATAAGTCAATGCGTCATTGGTTCTATTAAACCTCTCCCTATCACCTTCTCATGATCAAGCACATAAAGGAAATAAAGCATAAGGAAGAAAACATATGTGAACCAAAACATGTATTTTGATAATCATAGCCTCTAAAAAAATGGAGTGATGGTCATAGGTCTTTGTAACCTACTAGAAGGCTCACAAGATCATAAAAAAGAAGGAAAAACCCATAAAACATGTATGAAACAAAGTTATGTAAATAGTGTTATGTGCAATAATAGTGGGTTGTATAGACCATAAAGAGGTTTGTACAGCCTACTACTCGGCTATACAACTCACTAGGGACTACTGAAACAGAAATCAAAAAAAACAAAAAGAAGAAAGGGAAGGAGAAGAAGAGGGGTGAGGGGAATAGTCCCTTGATGCCTTAAATAGTATCTTTATGCTTATAGGCACTTTGGTGTTAGAATTTTCTCCAAATGCAAAGGGAAAGAATGCTAAAAGCAAGAGCAAAACTTGGTTTTACCTTGAATCTTTTAGGTGTGTGTTGGGTATTTATGATTTATATTTGGGTGAGGTATTTTTAGGGTTTGAGACACTATTTTGGTAGAGTATGGCTAGGGAAAATTAACCTATTCTCTATCTCTTCAAATGAGAGGGGTATTTATAGTTATGGGATGAATGCACCAGAGCCTAAAATAGTTCTGGTTACACCATGGACGCAACCATCATAAAGAGAAAGGTGAACCTCTTGGAATTAAGATTTGCATGTAGGTTGTATAGTCAGGAAAAGGTTATTTATCCATCTGTTAAGGTTGTATAGCACCAGGGTAAACGGGGTGATCGATTTCAGAATGCTTTGCATACTAGAGTTTCAGGATAGGTTGTACAACTTTGTATTTGGTGGGCTGTATAGCCCATCAATCCTGACTGGTGGTTTTGGACTTATCTTAGGTTTGGGTTATGTGTAGATGGGTTTGTTTTAAGGTTTATCCAAGCTTTTACCACTTTCTTAGGCACTATTTCCTCTATTCTTTAGGGAAGAGTTCAAGTAGTTTCCCATCATCAGACTTGCATCCTAAAACCCCTGTTCACTTCAAAATGGAGTTTTGATAGGTTTCGCAATGGTTTTCATAGTTATTTCTATCTTAATGTTCATGCTCTTGTTATGCCATTAAGAATAATGCCATAAATTAAGTGTAAAGGATGTATTAGTGTTAGGATTGACATGTTCCAAATTGGATAAATTTTTTTAGAGGATTATGTACAAGGCTAAATAAACTAAATTTTTTTTTTTGTGATTTTTATAAAGATATGTGGGTTTGCTTGGCCTTATTTGGTAATCACTATAAGTAATTGTAAAAGATGATGCCATTCTATGGATGTATGTAAGATAAATGAATTTTAAGTTAGTTGCTAAGTTGTAAAGTGTATCTTATAAATTTAGGATAGTTTGAAATTCAATAGGATGATACTTTGCTTTGAAATTCAATAGGATGATACTTTGCATGTATATTAAAGCAAGTAATTTAGCTAGTTATAGATATACGTGATTGTATGAGCTTAATTGAAAGAAGAATTGCTATTATGCTTTGTTAATTAATATTGATGAAGTAGCTTTATGAGATATGAGTTTGGAATAATTAAGGAAAGGAATATCAACTTTATTATTTTTGGGATGCTTATTAATCGAGGAGCTTCATTACCAATGTCGATTTTTGTGTAAAATGGCAATAAAAAGCATGAGTATGCAAAGCATTTTAAATGAAGTTATATGTTGAATAGCTAAGTGCATTCATTACCCATGTTTGTATTTTCATAAAAAGGCATATAAGATCTTTGAGAACGGAAGAAAAAGTGAAAGTGAAACAGTATGTGCTTAATGTAGAGTGAATCCTAATGATCTATTGTGCTTAAAGCTTATCTTCTCATTATTTATTTAGTGAAGATAATGGTGATTCAATATATTTTATAATATGATTGTGTCTATTGATAATCTAGTTAGAATGATTATGGAGATATATATGTAAAGTATTGCCTTATTGTTTCTAAATTTCAATGAATGAATGAGTTTCCTCTTCAAAGTAGCAAATTAACCCAAAGTTCATTTATTTTAAGTAAGTCCATCACTGGTATGTTATGAAGTACTTAAGTGATTAGCATTACAAGCAAAGTGAAGTTACATATCTTTTTTGTAAAGGTTGTAAAGGATTTTGTCTATATAGTTCTTTGACACTTGAGGACAAGTAACGGTTTAAGTGTGGGGCAATTTGATGAACTCAATTTATTCATAGTATTTCATTAGGTTTTAAACTTAATTTATTAAATCTCTATGTTTAATTTGAGTTATTTTAATGTTGATTTATGTTATTCCTCATACTTAAGTGTTATATTGTGATTTTTAGGTGTTTAGATGCATTTGAAGCTAATTTGGGCAAAGCTAGCATAAGGAAGGAATTGTATGGACTAAACTAAAATTTAACCAAGTGAAAAGATGGAGTGTTTATCGTACCTAGGACAAAAGTTGCAAGTTATAGTGATTATGTAGAATATATTCTATCATGGCTACGAATAAAAGTTACAACCTACGATGTTGACGAATCATTGAGTATTTTTTTTTAACACAAATTCAACTGTTTTAAGGCCTTATATAAAGCAAACTTAGCATTTTTGATGGGGAAGGAACTTGGGAGAGTTTTAACCAAATTTATAGCAAGAAAATAAGTGGAAAAAAAATCTAGACATCGTTTAAAATAAAGGAACATCAGGATTCATATTTTAATAATGAAGGATTAAAGAATCAACTGACATGAATCTTCTCCTATCTTTCTTGTTCCTAATCTTATTTTTGTGGATTCCTTTTATACTTTTTATTTATTATTGATTTCTAATATGATGAGAGGCTAAACTCCTTTCTTAGGATTGAGTTTCAAATTACAATAGTGTGATTTATGATTTAACTCTATTTTTATGAATGAATAAGACCTAATTTGATTTATTGGTTATGTGCCCAATGCTTATGAATACTTGGCCATTATTTATATGCGTTTAGATGCTGAATGAAGCAATAATAGTTGAATTTTAACATTGGGCCATTAACCATTGAACTTAGTTTTTCCTAGTCTAGAGACAGATGCATGGATAAGGGGATTCAAGGTTAATCATAAGGCTTGATATGTTAATGTGTAAACTTGTTATGAGAATAGGTCTTGTTTCATAAAAACATCTTCTTAATCACTTTGAGAAATGGTTTAAGAATCTTTAGGATAACCTTTCTCAATATCATGAATTCATGAAATAAATATAAAGTCTATTGATTGATTTACATTCATTGTAAGGGAAAACTCAATCTTAAGTCTTTATTATCATTGTTATCAAATTCTAATTGCCATTTTTAGTTATTTTCTTTTTACATTAGCTTTTCACTAACATGATAATGAAGTTTAGATAATCATAGTAGTTAAATTGGCACTACTTCAAGTCCCAATGGATATGACAACCCTTCTCTATATTATAACTTGCACGTGCACTTACATGGTCATATATCTGATAAGTAGTGCTTTAATATTAAAATATTTGATTCAATTCTTAATCTAGTATTTTTTTTTCTTTTTATTTGATTTCAGGTATAATTCTTCATCTTGCATACAAAAGACTATATGTCTAAATCGAGTAAAATAAGAGCTTGAACCTTTTGATCTTAATATTAAAAGAACTCTTAAAGATGGTAGAAGAAACAAAGATTAGAACAGCATATCAAAAGGTAAGTAGCAATGGCGAAGAATGATAAGAATGAGTGGGCTATCCGGGATTATGGTGTACCATTGCTAGATGAACCTCAACCCAGTATTAGAAGACCAACTATGAATGCTAAAAAGTTTGAGATCAAGCTAGCCATATCTGGATGGTTCAAAACAATCATTTTGGTGGATTACCATATGGAGATCCATACACCCATGAGCCACATTCTTGGAGATTTGTGATCCATTTAAGAAAAATGGAGTCTCTAATGATACTATCAAGTTGAGGTTGTTTTCTTTGTCATTGAGAGAAAAAAGGCTAAGTCTTAGAACAATTATTTGGCTCCGAGCTTAATTACTAAATAAGACTAGTTATTACAAGCTTTTCTGAACAAGTTTTATCTAATAGCAATCGAGGAATGCATATTCTCTTTTGCTCAATTAGAATTGAGTCTCTTTATGAGACTTGGGATAGTTAAAGGAATTATTGAGGAAGTTCCCTTATCATGGATTATCAAGGTGCTTATCTTGTAAACATTCTATAATGGATTGAGTTCATCATTAAGGAGTAAATTTGATGCTACTACAGAATGAGTACTTATGGCAAAAACAAAAGATACAACATATTAATTGCTTGAGGATATGGTAACCAACAGTTATTAATGGCCATATGAAAGATCAATGCCAAGAAAGGTAACTAGAGTTCTAGAGGTTGATTAATTGACAGTTATGCAAGCCTAAATTAACAATTTATCTAAGCAAATCAGTGTTATGAATTACAATGCCATAGCTTCTTTAACTATGCAGATGAGTACATGTGACCTTTATGGAGGAGGTGGCCATGTGAGCATAGATTATCAAGCAAACAATTATAATAATAGACAACATAACAATACTTACTCCAATACTTATAAAGCTAGTTTGAGGTATCATCCTAACTTTTCTTAGAATAGGAACAATGCCTTGAGACGTCAAGCACCCTTAAGTTTTCAAGCATAATAATAGTAGAATATACAACCTTCTACTCAACAACAAGATAAGAAGTCAAGTTTGGAGCTTATGATGGAAAATTTCATTGTTAGAACTAATAAGAGGATGGATGTGTAAGATAAAGCTTTGATGAGATGACGCTAAAGTTGATCAAATTATTAAACATCATTCTTCATCCATTCAAACATTATAGGTCTAAGTGGGATAATTGGTGAATGTAGTATTTAGACAACATGGAAGTTTGCCTTTTACTTTAGAGATTAATCCTAAAGATTATGTTAAAGCCATTACTTTGAGAAGTGGAAAAGAGGTGAAAAATCAAGTTAGTTAGTCTAAACAATTAGTAAATGATGAAGCAATTTAAGAGGAGGAAAATGAAGAAGCACAAGGAGAGAAGAAAGAAAAAGCTTGCCTTCTACCACCATAAGTTCAACCATATATGCCTCTCATTCCATTCCCTTAAAGGTTGAAGAGTTAAAGAGATGACAAAACAACAAATGACTTTACCAAGTTCTTTGAAATTTTTAATATGATACACATCAACATTCCATTTACTGAAGCATTAGCACAAATTCCTTCCTATGTCAAATTTCTTAAAGGCATTATTTCCAATAGGAAAAAGCTTGAATATTGTGAGGTGATAACCTTCACTAAATAGTGTAGTGCTATTGTGCAAAACAAACATCCTCAAAAAGTGAAAAATCTAGGGACTTTTATTATTCCTTGTGTTATTGGTGCTTTAGATTTTGATAAAGCTCTTTGTGATCATGGGTCTAGTATTAAATTGATGCCTTTATCTATTTTTAAGGAATTAGGGATAGGCGAAATCAAGGGAATGAAGATATCACTACAACTAGTGGATAGATTTATTAAGTGTCGTAGGGGGTTAGTAGAAGATGTTCTTAGTAAAGTGGATAAATTCATTTTTCTAGTTTTTTTTTATAGTGCTTGACTTTGAAGAGCATCCTGAGATACTACTTATTATTGGGTGACCAATCCTAGCGTCAGGTAGAGCCCTTGTGGATGTTGAGTTAAGAAAGTTAACATTAAGAGTAGGGGATGAGCAACTAGAGTTTCATGTATATAAAGTGGTAAAGAAACCAATGGTGGAAGAAAATTGTTTAAAGATAAATAAGATTGATGAAGAGGTAGGAGAAAAGAGTAAAGAGAAACCCAAGCTCAACTTTGATTTAATAAAAGCAAAAGAAAAGAGTTTATTGCAACTTAATAAGTCAGAAGAGCTAAAGTTGAACTCATATGAGAATGACATGACCAATGAAGGAAAGATAGAGGTGGTATGACAAGCATATCTTTTAACATAATTTTCAAGAAGGCTAATTGGTGTTTCTTTTTAACTCTTATTTAAAATTATTTCTAAGAAAGTTGAAGTCCAGATGGTTTAGAACATTTATGGTGGTGAAAGTTTATTTCCATGGAGCTGTTGATATCAAAAATCAAAAAAAGGAGAAATTTTCAAAGTGAATGAACAACATCTCAAGCCCTACTATGGGGTAAAACTAAAGAAGAATGAAGAGGGCCTTCACTTTGCAATCATAAGAAGGAAGATGAGAAGGGTCAAGCTAAAAGACCTTAAGAAAGCACTCTTAGGAGGCAATCCAAGTTTTTAGTCATTTATTTTTTATTTATAAGATTATTTACTTTTATTAGTTTAATATTTTGTATATTTGATTAGTTTTTCTATGAATAAGATAGGAAAAAGTGAAGATGCAAACAAATTCAGCTTGAAAAAATTTCCAACAAGGAGATAACTAGTTCATTTGGTAATTTATTTTATGTTTAATGATTGGTTGTTACTTGATAATTGCTGGAATTGTCTTCAAATGATTTCCATGTCAAAATAGTAAATTAGATAAAGTCTAAGTAGCTTTTGTTTTAACATTTCCATGTAGGATTAATTATAGTAGCTCTAGTAATCTAAAACCCATAAGGATTTTATTTTCCTATTCTCATTGGGATTAGGATGGGGCATTATTGCTTATATATGCAATGTATTTATAGCTTTTATTGTAGTTGTAATTTTTAGCAATAATTTTAGAAGAGAAAATGGACTTGAATCAACCTAATATCAAAAGGGAGTTTCCCATCTAATGTATCATCACCTCCTAGGATGCTAAAGCTTAGAATTCCTCCTCCATCAAAGAAAACTCTCATCCCTCAACAATCTTTATGCTTGCCATAGAGCCTTTCTAAGGGAGAAACAATACACACTTTCTCTTCAAGAAATTGTGGCAATGAAGAAAAGAAACATAGTAGTTGAAAGGGGAGTAGAGATTAAAGAAACATAAAGTGAATAAGAAAGTAAGGAGGAAAAAGAAAAAAAAGGAAGCATAGGCTAAAAAGAAGAAAGAGTAGGAAAACGTTCTTGGGATTATATGTAATTCTATAGGAATTGGATTAAGACTTTTAGATGTGGGAATTATTCTTTATTTTTCTATAATTAATGTGTTAGTTATATGTTTGATTTTCTTTATTTGGATGTTATTTTGTAGTTTATATGAAAATTATAGTTAATAAAGGTGTAATTTTATGTTTTTTAATCATTGTTATAATGTTTGGGATGTATTTAAGTTAATTTGCCAAAGAGAGGAAGACAATTGCAAAGGAAAAGGAGTAAAGTGATCGCACTTTGTCATGCCCATGACAAAAGTTATTGGCTATGACAAAACTGACGCAACTGGCTAATGCAGGTAGTCATGATTACAATAAGCATCAAAGGCCATGATACATGCATGAACCAAGAGCCACATCAACTATCACTCCTGTAACACATGTTGTAGGTTATAATAGCTATAATCTTTAAGGAAAAAAAGGAAAATTTACGGGGAAAAAGAGGTAAATTTGAATTTTAAACTTGCTTAGTTGATTTAACCCTTTCCTACTCTATAAACCCTTTATTGCTCCATATTCTCTACACATCTCTATAACAAACATCTATCAAAGTTCTAGTCTTCTTAGAACTTGTCTTCATTTTTTTATTCTCCCATTTGCTAGTTTTATTTATTTATTTTTTTTTATTTCTCTATCTCTCTACCCCAAATCCATATCAAGATCATGGCCCTAAAATCATCATCATCAAGAATAAAAGGGAAGCAAAGCCAAAGTGTAAGGAAGGACTTAACTTCAATGTACAATGCTCATTTTTATATCATGAATGATGAATAAAGAGAGTGGTTTCTTTCACTTAATTACGGAGTTCATGTTCCTTGTAGATTTTTAGATGAGCCTTTAATTGAATTAAGAATTAATGAGAGGGTAAAAGAGATGCTAGGGAGATTAGTTTGGACTAAGTTTGGTTTTAGACCACTTAGGACATAAAAGAGGCTTAACCTAGAGTTTTTCTCCATACTTCATTTTGATGATCCTAGTGAGTCTATCCTCACTTTTAAGATTTTTAGAAGGCAACTAAGATCATCCAAAATGTTATGAGAGAGGCATTTGGGTTTCAAAGAGCTAACATATGTGATTACCTTAAAACCTTCAATGATGTCACTTATTGCTACTCAATTCCGGGTATCACTACTTTAAACTATCATTAAGCTACTAGTAGAGCTATTAGGGATAAATGTTTTATGTTGATCCACAAGTTCATGTCATTTTCCATTTTTGGGGAAGTAAGAGAGCTATACGGTATCAAAATAAGAGTTGTTCTTTTTATGGTGTATTATGAATAAGATGAAAGTTTATGTTGTCTATTATCTTTTTCAAGACTTGATGAGTATGGTGAAACATCCTAGGCAACTATTAGGATTGGGACACATTGTTATAAGTTTGGCTTATCTCTTGATTGGCTTTAATCCTATACAAATCGATGAGGAGCTTTTACCTAGCATAAAGAGCTTTGAGATCATTACATTTGGGAGAAAAGGGGCAATCAAAACTAAATAGGGTGAGCCTAGGTTAACAAAGCCAAAAAAGATTAAATGAGAGGCAAGTAATAGTAGGGCACTAGAATAGGAAGACACTAATTTAGAGGATAAGTATAGTCATAATGATGAGCCTATTGGAGCACCTCTCAGACCTATTGCCAGTCAATAAGGAAAACAAGCAAATGTAGGGGGAGAAGGGACATGGCAATAGGTTCTCCATGGTTTGGTTATTATGGATGGGAGACTTATATGGATGGAAAGGGTTTAAAGGCATTGAGACAATATTAAAAGCATGCCAACATCAATTTTCCATCACTTATGGCTTTTCCTTGATCTCATCTATGCCCTTCTTTAGATGATGTATTTTGGTTTCTTTTGATGTTATGGGTGCATTTATTGCTTTTTGTGATGTATTGATGATGTATGGTGCATGATTTTGTATCTCATTTAGTTGATTATTTGTGTTGGTTTAGCTTGTTTATGAATAATGATGTATGTTGTGATGATTATGTTCTAATTAGACTTTAATGTGCATTTTCATGTCTATGTTGGTTATTTAATGTTCTCTTTAATTTTATTATTTTAAACTTGTGTTGGATGCTTGATTCTTTTGTTTTCTTTAGTGTTAATTAAAAATGTAGGCCAATCATATTTTGGAGAATCTAGATGAGATCAACCTTCCATAAAAAAAGAGAAGAGAGTATTTATTTCCATAGTATCTCTTTTATCGTATGAGATTAAGGATGTATGTAATTGAGGACAGTTAAATATTTAAGGGGGAGGATTATGAAATATTATGTTTGGACCTATACATAAGGCTAAATGCACTAATTTTTTTTTTTTGTAAAGATATATGGCTTTGTTTGACTTTGCTTGGCAATCACTACGAGTTTAACTACGAAATATGGTATCATTCTTTAAAAGTATGTGAGATGAATGAATTTTGAGTTAGTTGCTAAGTTGTAAAGTGTAATTATGAATTTAAGAGAGTTTGAAACTCACTAGGGGATGATACTTTGCATCTATATTGAAGCAAGTCACTCGTTATGGATAAATGTAATTACATGAGCTAAATTGAAAGAAAGGTTGCTATTATACTTCATAAATTAATATTGATGAAATAGTATTTATGAGATATGATTTAGGAATGATTAAAGTATATAATATCTATTATATTATTTTTAGAATGCTTAATAATTAGGGATCTTCATGACCTATATTGATTTTTGTGTAAAACAACAACTAAAAGCATGTGAAATTGTATGTATGCAAAGCATTTCAAATGAAATTATATGTATGAGGAGCATTTATTACCCACATTTGTATTGCCATAAAAAGGCATATAAACTTTTTAGGAAAGAAAGAAAGAAAAAGTGAAAGTGAAAAATTATGTGCTTAATATGATACAAATCCTAATAATCTCTTTTGCTTAAAGCTTTAATTAGTAAAGATAATGGTGATTCAAAATTATTTATTTTGTGGTTATGCCCATTGATGTTCTAGTTAGAATGATTGTTGTGATATGTATGGGAAAGAAAGAAAGAAAAAGTGAAAGTAAAAAATTATGTGCTTAATGTGATACGAATCCTAATAATCTCTTTTGATTAAAGTTTATCTTCTCATTATTAATTACTAAAGATAATGGTGATTCAACTTTATTTATTTTGTGATTATGCCTATTGATAATCTAGTTAGAATGGTTGTTCTGATATGTATGCATATTGCCTTATTTTTTCTAGCTTTCTATGAATGAATGAGTTTCCTTTCAAAGTAGAAAGTTAAATCAAGTTCATTTGTTTTAAGGAAATCCTTGATTGATAAGTCTAATGTAGTACTTAAGTGATTAGCATTGCAAGTAAAGTGAATTTATATGTTTTTATAAAGTTGTAAAGAATTTGTCTGTATAGTTCTTAGTTACTTGAGGACAAGTAACATTTCAAGTGTGGGGGAATTTATCAAGCTTAATTTGTTCATAGTATTTTAGTGGGTTTTAAGCTTGATTTAATGTATTTGTATGATTGAATTTAAGCTATTTTGAGTTTATGTTATTTCCCACATTTAGATGTTTGGTAGGTGTTTAAGGAATTTTAAAGCAAAATAGGCTAAAAAGATAACTTTATGGACCAAGCAAAAATTTTAGTCGATCAAAGGAAGAAACAAACTATTGCGATTGCAATACAAGTCAAAGCCTATGAAACCTAAAGGAGAAACACTTTATTGAGACTATAATAGAAGTAGTAGCCCACAATGCCTATGATTCACTGCCTATATTTTAGCCTATGTTTTAGTTATTTTTAAAGGAATATAAAAGGAAATACTTAAGGTTTCCTAAGAAAGTGAAAAAGGACTTTTCAACATCGAGAGAGACACTTTTGAGAGAAGAAAACAAGTGAAAAAAGGCTTCAATTCAAGACTTTACTAAGAATTCAAGAGATCACTTGACAAGAAAGAGAAAGAAAATGAGATCTTGTCAATCATAAAGCTAGTGCAGAGAATTTTATGTCTTTCTTTTTGTTTCTTATTTCTTTGTTTAAAATGATGCTTAAACATTTGGATTTGACTTTAGTTTGTTAAGCTAGATTTTTATCTAGGGCCTTGATGTAGCCATGGAAGATGTCACACCCCATTTAATAATCATTTAAATTTCTCTTTAAGTCTATCCATTGTCATTTAAAAGACCTGATTAAAATTTTTTTTTTCATTATGTCTCTTGTTCACCACTTAGTAATTATTTACAACAAAACATACATGAAT
>CATIWR010026987.1:0-17865 GCA_949677035.1 Omphalea diandra
AATTTGAGTAACCGCCTCACATTTATGTGATTTGATGGCCAATCATTTCTAACCCTTCATAAATCTTTTCCTAGTCATTTTTAACCATTGATACACCCTTTCAAGCCTATAAATACCCCAATCAACAGTGTTTTTTTCACAAATACTCCAAATATCTTCTCTTTCTTAAAACACTCTAAAAATCTCCCAAGTCTTATTCATCTATTGTCATGGCTCCAAAAAGAATTTCTAGAGCAGACAAGGGCAAGGCAGTGGCCCAACCATCTGCCTCTCCTGCCCTTCATCTCATGGAAGGATTCACTAAGGAAGAAAATGATAGATTCAAAGCCAATTCTTCCAAGGTGATTCTTTCAAACAAAATACCTTCAACCTTCATGTTGGAGACTTTGGGCATCAATGATGAAATTCGAGCGTTTCTCTCCAACCTAGGCTGGAACGAGTTCATCTTTTGAGATGAACCCGGTTACGAGGAAATCTTGCAAGAGTTATGTGCACCGTGCAATTAAGTCGCAAAGCTGAATCAAGCGCAAGATAATATGGGTTAGTGTTTCGGCTTTTGGCAATCCTTATTTCATCACCTTCGACCAATTATCCTCTCTTTTCAACTTGCAAGTCAGAAAACATATTCCCTTCATCATCTTCGCACTTGACGTCATATACTCAAAATTTTGGTCGGAGATTTCCATCTAAACCAAACACTACCCCCGCTCTTCTCTATCCAAACACATCAAATCCCGACCCCTTTGGATCATTTATCGCATCATCACCTTTACAATCAATGCAAGAGGTGATGGTAATTAAAAGGTCTCTCAAAAGGACTTGGCATTTTTGTTTTGCCTTATCAAAAATAAACTGATCCAAACCGGCCGATACCTTATGGATCAATTGATTCATATGAGTACAAAACCCAAGAGCCAATTCTTGCTCCCTTCCCATGTCACAACCATATACCGATTTATTAGAGCTCTTGATGAGGAAAATGAGAAATTCCTCACTAAGAAACTTCTACCCTCCCAAAACTTTCTTGACCTTACATATTTGATCAACGCCAAGGCAATTCATCCGAACACCTACATATATACCCTAGGTGCAGAAGGAGCTAAAAAGGTAGAAAGTTCACAAGCCTCTAAGAGGAAAAGGCTCCAAATCGAAGAAGGTATCACGACTATCCCTCCTCCTCCTCCCAAACCAAAGTCCAAGTTATCTCTTGCCACTATCAACAACAAATTGGACAAGCTAATGAGGATGATGAAGAGAAGGTTCTTTTTCCTTTCACACCTTCATAGCGATATGGTGGATCTCCAAGAGAAACTATGAGTCCTTCCTTGCCATTTCCAGACTTTACAGAATTTGAAGATACTCAAGAGGAAGTAGGCAATAATGAGGTTGAAGATGGTGAATAAGCTAAAGGTGCCAATGATGAACAAGTTGGAGACACTTCTAGTGATGATGATGAGTCTCATACTTTCTAGTTTAGGGATCTTTTTATATTTTCTTTTCTTTATGTTTAAAAGTTTGTGATCCCCCAGTTATGAATAAATAAAATTTGTTTCTTTACTATATTATGATCTTATATGCTTGTTATCCATTGCTTTTTCTTATTTATTTTTGCTCTTTATCAAAACTTATGCATGTATTTCCTTTTCCCTTATGCACCCTCTTTTTGATCATGCCAAAGGAGGAGAGATTGTATGAATCTAAGTTTAAGGGGGGGAGAACATCATAATTTGAAAAATTCAAGCATAAGTTGAGGGGGAGCATCATACTATACTTATTAACTTCACTTTGATTGAATGAATGATATACTTAGCAATTCTCTCTTAAGCATTCATTGAATCATACAACATTCCAACTTCATTTTTTCTGCATTATTTTCACTTAGGATCAATCTAAGTTGTCAAAATCAAAAAGGGGGAGATTGTTGGACTAGGATGGTCAACCCTAAGTCTTGAACCTCTTTTGATCTTGACAAAGGAGATTGATCATATCTAATGTCTCAAATTAGTGTTGTTTTGTAGTTTTTAGTTAGTCTATAAGTTGAAAGTTGAAAAGAGTTAATAATCTTCAAAGAATGCAAAATGACTTCTAAATCACGACCGTGATCCATGAAGAAACTTACTAGAAATCAGACAGGAAAAATCGCAGAGCCATTCTCGGCCACGATTCATTCAAAAGAAGGAGTCCAAAAATGCTAGAGAATTTGCGGTGTGTGTCACGCCTCAATTGCGACCGCGAATTTCGAAGTAACTCAACAGGGAATCAAGTTCACAACCAAAGCATGACAAGTGTCCCAGGTGACCGTTGGAAGACAAAAATCGCGAAGGCAATTTGTTGGTAGCGACCGCGATTCGTGAAGTGGAGAATGTAAGTTCTAGCAGACGAATTCACGTCCTTAGTCACGTCCTGCACAAAGTAATTTGCGACCTCTACTTTTTATTTAGTAGTTGAAAGACAACAACTATATTTTCTTGGTGAACCAGTGAGAAGCTGCCACGTGGACTAGCCATTAGACACAAATGAGATTTTTCGCTGTAATTTTTGGCTCCCGTATGAAAATTAGGAATTTGCAATCG
Source organism: Omphalea diandra (assembly GCA_949677035.1). NCBI lineage: Eukaryota > Viridiplantae > Streptophyta > Magnoliopsida > Malpighiales > Euphorbiaceae > Omphalea > Omphalea diandra. The sequence continues at coordinate 2,574 of CATIWR010026987.1, forward strand.
TGAATAAGTAATAGCGACCGCGAATGAAGCCTGTCAAACATTTAATGCAAAATCTGTTTAACACACTTTGAAGATTTTGTACCAGTTTTATTGCAACGTCTCTTTGGTGGGTAGAGACTATAAATACCCCACCAAATAGATGTAAATGCAAGAGATTTCATAACTTTGTAACCAAACTCTTGCAATTTTGCTACTCAATCTTTTCTTTTCTTTAGTTGATTCTTTGGTGTGAGCATAAATACCAATTGTAAAGATTGTAGTGTTAGCATGTTAAAACACTCTAGAGAGGTTGTTGTGTTGGCCTGAAAAATACAAGTGTAAAGGTTGTTGTATGAGCCTTTGAAAACACAAGTGTAAAAGTTTGGTGTGAGCTTGAAAACACCATTGATAGTTAGTGGAATATCCAATTGCAGAGAATTGAGGAGTGGACGTAGGGTCGATTATACCCGAACCACTATAAATCATGTGTTTTTCAATTTTCTTCTACTCTTCTATTTTAATTTTTACACACCAATTCAGTCCACTTTCTTGGTGGTACGGGCCAACATAAACAATAAAACTTCTAAATAGGAAGTTAAGACCATATAAAATTTTGAATAAAAAATTAAAGAAATAAAAATAAAACTTTTAAATAATTTTTAAATAAAAAATTAAAAAAATATAAAAAGTAAAAAATTCTAAATAAAAAGTCAAGATTTAAATTCTATTGATTTTTTGAAATTCTAAGAATATAAGAGCTAGCGATAGTGTAATTATTTCGTTCAAATTTAATAAATTTTCTCTTAAAATTATGGCATATAAGATTGAAATTATGAATCAATAGATAATTTTTTATTATAATTATCTCATATATATATATATATATATATATATTATAATTATATATTAATTTTATTTTTAATTGTGAAATATTTAATATTATTTATTTGATTCACTATCAAAATTATTTTATTCAAACTTAATAATTTTTCTTAAATTTGTCACATAAGATTGAAAATGTAAATTAACAGACAATTACTTGTTATAACTACCACAATATATAATTATAAATTTTAAGAGATATATGTTATTAATTAATTAATTTATTTAATAATAACTTTTATAAAATAATAACTAATTATTTAATTAATTAATTATTTAATAAAATAAATATAATTTATTATTATAATCTTTTTGAAGATGGCATGCAATTGATTATTGAAAGGTATGCGCCAGGTTTTCAAGTGTACGCTCTTTTTTATTTTTATTGTAATTTAAACTTAATTCAAACTCTAAAATTATAAATATTAAATATTGAAAATTGTAAGTCAATGTTTGAAAACTAGATTATATGAATCGGTTGGATCAATAAAATTAAAAATTGAATCAGTGATTGGTTTGAACCACTTTTTGATATTATTTTTAATTATTATAAATATATTTTTATTTTTTTTGTAATTTTTAAATTATTTTAATAATATTTTTAAATTTTATTTATTATTATACTAATTAAACCTGACTGATCAAACTGATCGAACTGGCCAAAATCAGTTAACCAATCTGATTTTAAAAACATTACTATAAACCATATAATCTTTTTATAATAAAAGATTTGAAATTTGTATCAAAATATTTTATTTAAATTTCACTAACTAAAAATGAAAATTGTGTCATTAGATGATCTAAGAGATGCCATACAAAATTTATACTTATTAATTAAATTGAGATGCTTTGAGCAATACTTTTGGAATCATTAATTATTGAATTATAAATTGAGTGTGATTTTACATATGTTACAATTTCTTAGCAGAAATTTTTTTTTTTTTGATAGTTCCTTGATAGTACATGAAAATATTCCAATTATTACAAATAAAGCATATATATATATATAATCAAGACAAAACACTTATGTGACAAAATTTCTTTGAATTTTGCTCTATATATATGTTGATATAGCAAGCCCTTATTAAATATTTCACGTACATGTCATGAAAGCATGTGCATACTTTGTAATAAATATAAAAATTAATCTTAATTTTTCATGTATTTTTTATTTTAATTTAATATTTATTAATTTTTAAATTTATATACATGTATTATAAATATTTTATTAATAATTTATTCTTCATTCTTTTTAAATACTTTTAAATGTATTCATTATTTGCTATTCTATTATTAAATAGTAACTGAATAACACGTTTTTATAGTTATATTATTTATTTTCTTTTTATTAAAAATATTTTAATAGTAATCACAAATCAACGATTAATTAATATATTAAAATTTTAGTTAAATATTTATTTAAAATATAAATAAAAATATCGTTCATGCGACGTATGGATTCTCGACTAATTGTAAGATAATGTGTATACATACCAATGGATAAAATTTAAAAAAGGAATTCTGTTAAAGTCGATCGGAATGACGTTTCGCCTAACGCTACAAAGCTACGCCCATCACAGTGTGGTATTGGTTTGAATAACTGAAACTAAGATGAAGAAGTTCCGGATGGTGCAAGCAAACTGTTCATGCATATCCCAAAATGCCTCCACGTGACTGGACTCTTCAAGTCCTCACTCTATTAAACACTTACTAGTGTAAAATAATGTATTATATATAATTATTTAATAAATAATAATTTAAAATTAAAATTAATAATATATATTGATTAATCTGATTTAATAATTTTTTAAAAAATATATAAATAATACTTAAATATCTTTAAAAATTTAAAAATCATATAATATAATAATTAATAGTAGTAATTTTTAAAATTATTTTTAATGTTTAAATTTTAAGTAAAATAGTGTAATTTTAAGAAAATTTTAATTTTTAAAAAATGATATAGTTTTATATTAAATCAATTTAATTTAATTTTCAATTGTGATCAATTTTTAATTTTAATTGATTTTTTAAAAAAGTTAACTAATATTTTAACTGATTGATTTTTTTATTTTTAATTAAACTAAATCATTTATTGATTCCTAATTTTTTCAATATGATCATATTCAAAAAAATATTGAAAATATGTGTTTGGAAAATCAAATGTGCCAAAATCTCTATAATGTTGTTTTATGTAAGAGGATTTTTTTTTTATTGTGACTATTTGATATTTGAAAATTTGTAAGCTTTCGATTAATTTAGATTCGAAGTGGATAGCACTACTTAAGACGGTAATCTCTCCCATAAATTTTTTTTTTTAACGCATATGCATGTCTAAGATTCAAAATTACAAATTAGATTAGTTCATTGCCAATTGATTAACGCTCTTGATGGTGAGTTATTTTTTTTATTTAGGAAACATATTCGTATATAGGGCTGCCAATACTGCGATCCCTTGCTCTCATTTTGTTTAATGTAATAATCGTGAACACATTTGGATAGAGGAGAGGCGGCCTCATGAGACTCAGATTTTCATCAGCAAGGATGTAAGCTTCGCCTTCGGCCTTTACCATTAATACCTTATCAGTTTTCTTCTGAAAAAAATTCATATACTATACTTTTATACTTTTATCCCAAAAAGAATATATAGAAAAGACCAGAGGGGGGGTGAGTTTTTTGGTAATACTTCAGAAGTAGATATAGAAATCAGGTTTGAGTCACACCTACCATAAATGAATAGATTTTCATACTAATTTTGGATAAGCATTGAACAGTATTAACTCATTACTATTTTATATGATTTAGGCATTGAAAGTCATTAAACTCTCAGTTAATTTCATTGGTGCTATAGTAGTGAAAATTTGATTATTTTTTTCTAATATACGCATCAGAGAATGTAATTCAATGATTTAAATTGAAAAAAAAAATGCATATCTTATAATAATCTAATCATTGAATGCTTACTTTATGGTGAAGAATATCAGTGACTTCAATTCTCTCAAAAAAAAAAAAAAAAAAAAGATAAGAAAGAAAAGTACTTGATTTTTATTTGCAATTTAGTGGTTTATTTTAAAATTTTTAATATATTCAGAAATACTTACCCAAAAAAAAAAAAAAGAAAAACAGAAAGAAATCTTTATCCTCAAAAAGTAGTCTGGAGATGATGAGTGATTAACGGTCAAACTTGTCATTCCCCAAGTTGTCACACCTACAGATATATATGTATATACATATCACACATATGATACAACTGCTTGTAGCATTAGTCCTAATAGCATCTTCTAGGAAATACAAATAATTTGAGCTTTCTCTCTCTCTCTGTGTACACACCAAATTTACCCCACAACCTGATTAATAAAAGAATTTGCATTGCATGGCTTCTCCACCTACACTTCCCACCGTCCACTTTAGAAACACCAATAACACTAACAACAAAAACGACAACATTGTGTCACCAGATGGTGAGGAAACGACATGGGGAGACAGAAATGATGTGTTCCTGACGTGGGAGGACCTTGGAGTAACAGTTTCAACTAGGAAACATGGCCACAGATGTAGCATTCTTCAAGGTCTAACTGGCTATGCCCAACCTGGAGAAATCTTGGCCGTCATGGGTCCTTCTGGCTGTGGCAAGACTACTCTTCTTGATGCTTTAGCTGGTAATTCTCTCTCTCTCTCTCTCTCTCTCTATATATATATATATATATACGTAAATTAGCATATACATCATGACAATGCCGTTTAAAGCTTTCTCAGATTCTATATTCTTTGTTGGTAGCTAGTTATCGATAAGTATAATTGATTAGAAGCTCAATCAACTATGCAGAAGTCCTCATTACTATCCCCTTTCAATGTCCACGAACCAAAAGGAGAAATTTTCACAGCGTTCAAAGCTCAGGAATAGATATTAAGTTAATGCTGGAAAACGTGCCTATGGTTTAAGCCTAGGATAAACCATCAATGAAACTAGCAACTATAAGGGGCAGACAAAGACAGCCATGTTTTTGTTATTTTATGGACATAAACAAAACAACTTGAGATAGAAGAAGAAGCCCGTGACCTGTGGTTCACGAGATTCAGAAAGTGCATATGCCCCGCCAGTGAACGTTATACTACGTATTACAATAGTCTTGAACACTAATGTTTTGAAAATCAAATCAAATTGATCAATTAAATTAAAAATATTTAATTAATTTAAATCAGTTAAATTAAAAATCTTTAATTAATTTTTTATGTTATTTTTATTTTAATTATTATAAATATATTTTTATTTTTAATACTTTATTTTCTAATTTCAAAATTATTTTAATAATATTTTTAAATTGTATTTATTATTAAAAATAATTGAATCAAACTGATCGAACAAATCATTTAAAAAGATTAATTTGATAATGGATTTTGCAACTCATATTTCTTATTGCAGGGAGATTAGATTCCAGCACAAAACAGACAGGACAAGTTCTCATCAATGGTCGTAAACAATCTTTGGCCTATGGGACATCGGTATGCATGGACATGGAATTTTTTTTTTTTTTTAATAAAAGGATATGGATACTAATTAATTAATTAACTAATCCTCAATTAGTGTGTCTAAAAAAATTTGTGTAGCCCAAAGAACCCACCTCAAGATCCGGGCGTGTTGGATTATTATTGTTTGAGAAAGTGCCTTTTCCATGAAAATTCACACACAAAAAGGATGAGCTATATATATATATATATATATATATGATGAAGAAAATTGAAATATGTGATTAGAGTCAGGAATGAGTAATTGACTGTGGATTTGATTGATCTCCTATAAAATTTTGTTATTTGATTCAAATGAAATCCCAACCACAAACGTGAGTCTAATTTTCTTTGAGTATGCTAAGAATGAATACAATGCTTAGTTTAAATCGAATCCAACATATCAAATAAAAAGATTGAAAAATTGAATTGGTAAAATATTTAAATCGGACTATTAAGTATAAGAATCAAATTAATTTTATTTGATCCGATCTAAATTGAATTTTTAAAAAATGATTTTTAAATATTTAATATAAATAATATTTTTATAATATATTTTTAAATATTTTGATACAAATAATAAGTTTTTAATAGATTTTACGTATTTTTAATAGAAATAATAAATTTAAATAGATTTTAAACCATTAATTTGATTTAACATAATTTAAATTATTTTATACTGATCTAAAATTGGTTCAATTCATTTTAGCTAAATCCAAAATTTTTTTTATTACAAATTGAACTGAATCGAACTCCTTGAAATTTTTTAAAATAACTAAACTAAATCGAAAAAATTGAACTAATTCAGTTCAATCAATTTTTTTGGTTTAAATAGAATTTTGCTCATCTCTATGAGCAGGGGTGGCAAATAATCTGTCTAACTTATTTGAATTGAGTTATTTTTAGGTTAGATTAATTTCAAATTAAAATCGAGTTATTTTGAATATAGACGAATTGAATTACTCATAATTTAAATTTTTAATAAAAATATTATTTTAATTTTAAATAAATTATAACTATTTTGTATAATTTAAATCAAATCAAATTCAAATCAATTCAAATAAAATTTAATTTAAAAATTTTAAATTATTTAAAATTCAAACCATTTCAAGATGAAATGCGTTTTCATTCATCATTAGCAAATAATTTATACGACCATAATCACCTTAGTCCAACTCTAGAGCCAAATGCTATATATTTTTCATATTTGAACTTGACTTGAATCGTCACTTGACCTTGAATCAAGTTAGTTACTTCATCTCAACTGACTTAGCCATAGTGTATGTTATCATAGTATATGTTTTCTTTATCATTATATGCACTCTATAATGAATATCTCCTTAAACTAGGCTTATGTAGCTCAAGATGATGTGATAACATGGACACTAACTGTTAGAGAAGCAGTGTACTACTCTGCTCAACTCCAGTTGCCAAATTCAATGCCATTAGCACAGAAGAAAGAGCGAGCTGAAACAACGATAAAAGAGATGGGATTACAAGACTCCATAGATACAAGAATAGGAGGATGGGGTAGCAAAGGCCTTAGTGGTGGGCAAAAGAGGAGAGTAAGCATTTGTGTAGAGATTTTAACAAGGCCAAAGCTTCTTTTCCTTGATGAGCCAACAAGTGGACTTGATAGTGCAGCTTCTTATTATGTGATGAAAAAAATAACTAACCTTGCTAAACAACATAGAATGACAATCATAGCATCTATCCATCAACCTGGCAGTGACGTGTTTCAGCTCTTTCAAAATCTATGCCTTCTTTCTTCTGGAAGAACAATATACTTTGGACCCTCTATTACTGCAAATACGGTATGTATTAAGTATCAATTTACTTATACTGATGTATATAGAATTGATGATGAGAACCTGCTTTTTCGAAATATACCATTTAAATGCTGAAAAAGCAGTTTGAAATTATTGTTTGCTATTATAATATGTTGCATGGAAACTTCAGTTGGGTCAGATTTCCGCATTTTGGATACATTTTCGTGTTTCAGAAACTTTGTTTTTCTCTATGTTTTCTCACCTAAATTCTATAAAATGTTGTTTCTCTATGGAGCATTTTCCATTTTTCAATTTCCTTACCTTTCCATTTCCATGCTACAAAAATGATAATGTTGTTTCATATGATGATTTTACAGTTTTTTGAAATGAATGGTTTTCCTTGCCCAAGTCACCAAAATCAATCTGATCATTACTTAAGAACAATCAATACAGATTTTGATGAGGTATGTGGTTAATCAGTTACATATATATGCACACACACACACATATATATAGAGTAAGCATTTATATTACATGCCTTGCTGTTAGGACATGGAACAAGGTTTTGGTGGAAAGGAAATCAGAGAAGAGGTAGTCAACTTATTTGTGACATCTTATAAATCATCTTCTACCTACAAGCAAATCCGAGGCCGAGTAGGGGAAATATGTCACGAGGTGAGCAAGCCTAATGGACTCTTTAACAATAAGTACAATTGTACTAGAATCTTTATTAGCTAGCTATAAAGAATGATCTTGGACATGGGATTCTCTTTATCTTGCAGGAGAGAGCAGAACTAAGCAAGGGAAGGCAAGCTAGCTTCATGATCCAGTGCCTTGTTTTGTCAAGAAGATCGTTTGTTAACATGTATCGTGATCTTGGCTACTACTGGCTTCGTCTCGTTATATATGTAATGTTAGGTTCTGGTTTGGGATCTGTTTTCTACAACATTGGCTCTGGTTTCAGATCAATACAAGTAAGTATATATTGTGTCATAATTGATGCTCTTTTGGCAATTTCTTCCTAATAATGCCAGTAATTAATTTTACTTTTTCTTTTCATCTGTGTTCTTTTTGTTTTTTCATGATAAGCCAAAATGATAATTCTTGTTATTCGTGGTTTATTTAGGCAAGAGGATCACTCCTTATGTTCATTTCTTCATTGTTGACCATTATGGCCATTGGTGGTTTTCCATCACTTGTGGAGGATATGAAGGTTAGTTGATAATATAATTACTTCAACTAAACCAAGTGTAATTACTACAGCAAAATCAAATGTAAAAGATGAAGTGCAAATATGACTCTCATGGATAAGAGAAGATCCATCCAAGTTCTTGAGATAGAAAAATTGAAGAAATAGGATGAAGCGGTCCATCAAGCACATATATATACATATAGAATAATAAATTTGAAAGGGTTAATATTTTTTTTAGGTACACCCTTTTCCTAAAGCGAATGACAGAAATTTGCTCCCATTTCAATGTATAGGTATTCCAAAGGGAAAGACTAAATGGGCATTATCAGTCAGGTGCATTTGTGGTTAGCAACACACTTTCATCAACACCATACTTACTTCTCATATCTATAATACCAGGAGTAATCACTTACTATCTTGTTGGTCTCCAACAAGGAAGTGCACATTTCATCTACTTTGCTTTAACACTCTTTGCTTGCATGATGTTGGTGGAGAGCCTTATGTTGATCGTAGCAAGCATCGTTCCGAATTTCCTCATGGGTCTTATCACAGGAGCAGGAATTCAAGGACTAATGATGCTAAGCGGAGGATTCTTTCGGTTGCCTAATGATCTTCCTTCTGTCTTGTGGAGATACCCATTGTATTATATTGCCTTCCATAAGTATGCATATCAAGGACTATATAAAAATGAGTTTGAAGGTTTAACATTTCCTAGTAGTGATCATGGAGGTCCTCCTTATGTGAGTGGTGAAGAGATCTTGAGGGATATATGGCAAGTTGAAATGGGTTACTCCAAGTGGTTTGATCTTGCTATATTGTTTGGTATGGTGGTTGTATATAGGCTTATATTATTATGTGTACTTGGGATTAAAGAAAAGTTTAAGCCTATTGTTAGAGAAATCAAGTTTGTCTCTCTTGGACAAGCAAAACAAGTGCTAGCTAATCCATACTTCAATGAGCCTTCAAATGAGGCTGGATAGCAATGTTACTGCCTTCTTATATTCTTCCTTCACAATTGTATTTGATTTAGAAAGTTGGCTAATTTTACTCTCTCTAAGCTTAGCATGGTAAGTACAAATCATTTAGATTCTCGTAAGATACAAAACTACCAATCATTTTTATCTAAAATTTGTTGAAGTATTTATTTAATTGTTACAATTGTCTATCATGTGAAAATGTAAAATAATATTTTGCCATTTTGATGGTTTAAACTTTTCACTAGATCAATTTTGAGTATATTTGTGAATGAATCATTCATATTTTTCATTCAAATTATATTTATCAATATAAAATTAGAAAATAAGGCATCAAAATAAAAATAAACCTTTTTTTATATAGTGGATGATACAAAATTTTTGATCTTACACCATGATTTATGCATTTTAACAAAAAAAAATTCATAAGATTTATTATGAGTTAGATAAATTTTTTACTTGTTTGAGTTTTAATTAGATTAAACTATTTTTTATTACGATTTGTGAAATTGTGATTGAATCTATTAGATCAACGAATCAATTGAATTCTATTAATACTATTTAAGAATAAACAATTCACTAAAAAAAATTCTTTTTTATTGTACAATTTGAACAATATTCTTAGACTAGCTTGTACGTCTTGATTTTCTTTTTGGTGAGTCTAGGAGCATATCCTCCATACTCAATCAATGCATACAAAAGTTATTCTTTAGAGTGTTAAATCCCAAAGATTGAATGAGAATGAATAGACTTTCTTGACAATTGGGCCAACTCTTAAGCTTTTAGCCCATCCAAGTTCAACTACATTGTAGGCTACTTGGCTGGGCTACATTCAACATAAGGAGTCCTGTAGCTCTTAATAGGGTGAACTATAATAAATCAACCCTTACACTCAAAACCCATTTGTGTCCGGGACAGATACTCTGCAAGCGGCTGCGTTTCTTTGAATAAGAAAGAAAATGCCATATTATATATCTGAAGAAGTGATAACTGAAATCCTCAAGAGGTTACCAGTGCAATCTCTGGTAAAATGCAAATGTGTCTGCAAATCTTGGTATTCTCTTATCTCTACCCCTATGTTCATTTGCCTCCACATCTCTCACTCCATTGAATCCAAGAAAATATACCCACTTGTTAGGCTGAGGTCTCTTACTGATTATAAACAACGTTTCTTTGTATGCAATGGTACTGAGCATCAAGAACTTGATTACATATAAATATCTCTGACCATTTTGAGATTGTTGGTTCTTGTAATGGCTCAGTTTGTGTCTCTGATCTGTTCTATCGTCGCTTATATTTATGGAACCCCGTTCTTGGACAATATATTACTATCCTTTCAGGTGCACCTACTTATACTGCTGGGTTGGGTTTGATAGTAAGAGGAATGATTATAAAGTGGTTAGAGTTGTTTATGATAATGAACAAATGGATTCTTCTTTAAAGCTCATTCCAGCATTTGTCCATATCTATGACCTTAGCTTCAATTCTTGGAGGAGCACTGTTTATGTCAAGAAGCCTCGTTATGTTGGTTATAGTTTTGGTCCTAGTGCTTACTTGAATGGTGTTATCCATTGGCTTGCACAAATTCCCTGTGGGAAGAATCGTCCTGTAAAATTCACAAGAGCTTCGTTTGATTTGGGTGAGGAGACATTTGGTGTGCTGACGCTTCCTGATGCAGTAGCTGACATGAATGCAAATATTCTTTCTTTGTTAGTATGTGGGGAGTTGCTTGCTTTGATACAATATGTGATACTGAGATTTGATGGGTCTTCATGTGATCGTTATTGTTGCATTTGGGCGATGAAAGAGTATGGCGTATCACAATGTTGGAATAAACTTCATGTTCTTAATCTACAAAATCATTGAGGGCTTTCGTCTGTACTAAACTTCTGGGGGAATGATGAAATTCTTCTTGTAAACATAATGGTGAGCTAATTTCTTATGATTCTAAGACCCAAAGGATCGCGTCTCTTGCAGTTCTTGGTAATAGTGGACGTTATGAAGTTCATACTTTCACAGAGAGCCTTGTTTCACTCAGGGGACTAAATGGAAATCTTGGGGAAAAAAATTTACTGTTATCTGGGGAAGAAGCCTCTGCTTTGGTGGAGGGGGATACTGAATGAAAAGAGCTGAGAATGTTGAGCAAGCAAAGAAGAATGAAACTAAGCATGTTTTCTTTACTCCATGATTGGTATAAAAATCTCTGATAGGTTAACTACTTCTGTTTGTTTTGGTCCCTGTAGATGATGAAGTATGAAGAAGCATGAAGAGGGAAAGATAAATAAATAGATAAGGGTAAAATTTCCTAGTGCTTTTCTAACTTATCATGCTAAACATGTATCTTATGTATTCTTCAGTTATATGTATGACCTTTGGTTTAGTTATGAAGATGCATTTGGATTCTCTTAGTTATTGGAAAAATCAAGCAGTTTGCCATGATTACATATAACAAAGATCAATTGCAAATGTTTCATGCTTGTTGTTTTGTTTTGATTGTATAAAACATAAATGTCCTTGTACCTGGGATGCTGAGTTGCTTTATAGGGTGACTACATACCCTCTTGGACATTTTGGATGACCTTTTTAATTTTTACTGTAGGACTTCTTAGATTTTGTTAAAAGCTAGGGATTTTGTCGTCGATAGCTTAATTAGTTCTGTGCCTATCAGGTATGATTCCTGATCTTTTGATTCATGCTTGGATCATGAAGGGAAAGTTTTTGCAACTATACTGTGTGACCAAGTAGAACTTCTATGCCTAAAGTTGTGTGTGCTTTGTAAGAAAACTGCCATTTCCTTTGTTGGTCTTGGTCCGCTATGCAGTGTTCACATTTGACTCTGTTTTATTCCTTCAATTGCATGGTGGATGAGAGGCACTATGACTTTAATTATTTGGCATCCCCATATCTTTAATTATTTGGCATCCCCATACTGATAAGTCAATTAATTAACAGTCTGATGGTATTAGGAGGATGATATGGACTACACTTGAGGGAGTTTGGGAGCAAATAGCCATCATTATCTGTTGTGTGATTGATGTAAAAAGTATATGGAGGAAGATGAAACTAATTTGACAACTTTGAAATTTCAGAGCAGGCAAAAACTTTATGTATTTATGCTATTTTGTTATTATTAATGTATATTTACTGTCATTGTATATATATCCCTATTCCTTGAATTTTAAAGAAGAAAAATTAGAGTTGAGTACATAAGTAGAGGAGCAAAATGAAACCATTATTTGTACATTCCATTGCAAAGAGAAAAAGAAACTTACATACTCAAATTGAAAATTAAAAAAAAATAATCAGTAAAAATGGTCATTAGCCAAAAATAATATTCATTCTCACAAAATGACTTTTGTTTACACAAAGTTATTATATCTAATGCACTTTATTTTTTTCAAAAAAAAAAAAAAAGAATCTTGCACTCATATTGATTTTTTTTTCAATGAAAAATTACTTTATATATATATATATATATATATATATATATATATATATATATATATATAGACACACACACGGACACACACAAAGTTATCTTCATTTTTTAATATTATACTAGATCATTCCTCATATTTGACCCATTATACTAAAAGTTCCTTTCAGCATTAAAAATATCTTTTTTCCATTAGCAAAAAAGAATTTGGTCAAAAGTGAGTTCTATATTTTACTGGATTAATTACTCTAAAGTTTCTTTTATTTATCATATTTATCTAAATCGTCCCTCATTTTTTAAAATATTATATTATGTAATATCTCATGTTTGTTCTTTTATACTAAAAATTCTTTTCAGTATTTATATAAATTTTTCAAAAATACTATTTAGAGTAACAAGTAATCATGAGGGGTTTATAGTAAAATTTTGAAAATGTGAAAGATTATTTAGTTAAATATGTCAAACGTCAGAGTTTATAAAAATTTTATGTGTTTGTGTTATATATATATATATATATATATATATATATATATATATAAAAGAAATAAAATATATAGAGTGAGAGAAAAGTATTTTTTAAAAATAAAAATTATTTATTTTATCTAATTAAATGATAAAATATAAAATAATTTTGATAATATTAATTTAAAATTATTTATTTTGAAATTCCTATATCTAAAATTAGAAAAAGATGAAAATTATCTTAATTATTTATAAAAAAAAATTTATATTATAATTCGCGCAATATACAAGTTAATGACTAGTTAAATTATAAGGCTAATGACTCCAAATATATTTTGTCATCCTTTTAAATTAGAGGTGATATTTTTTTATCTGATTAAGAAATTTCGATCTAAATTTGCTAAAGAAATTGACATGAATTTGAAATGGGCTGAAATTTTTTAGTTAAATATGATCCAATCCTAACTCCACCCATGAAATGTGACTCATTTTTAAAAATAAAAATATTTTTTTTATTTTCAATTATGTATGAAATTAATTCAAATGCATGTTTTTATTATATTTAATTTATTAACCATTCAAAAAAAATAAAAAAAAATTAATCAAGTTCTATTTATATAAAATCTACTTAATTAAAAAAATTTTAAAAATATATGATTTTCTTAATAAATTATAAAAAATCATACAAATAATAAAAAAATTCAAATAGATATTTTAAAAATATAATTTTTTAAAAGTAAATAAATAAATGTTATGACTCAAAATATTATTTTTAAAAATAAATCTAAATCCACCTCAAAACTCGACCTAAATCCTTTCTATATATAAATATAATAGGTGATTTGAATCCACCTGAAATTCGAGTAAGCAGACAACTTAGTCCATTTATCATTCTACTCCAAATCTTAAAAACCCCCCTATTTGTCAATTGTTTGACCTCCAATTAATGAAGTAATCAAAAGGAATAATCATAGCTCATGCAACTAAACAATGTTTGAAAATTGCACCTTATGAACAAAATTCAAAGGGGTGAATTAATTAGTTTCGTTTAAGTTAAAATAAGCTAAAATCAAATTGAAATTGAAAAATAGATCAAAATTAATAAATTGAATCAAATCAAATTAAAATTACATGATTTTATAAAATTACATTTATTTTATTTGAAGTTTAAATATTAAAAATACTTTTCATTAATTTATCATACTATACTTTTTCATTTTGAAATATTTAAATATTTTTAAAAATTTTATTATTGAATTGGATTGATTGAATAAATTAAACTGAATAAACTAAAAATCAACTAACTAATCATCAATTCAATTTTAAAAACACCGAAAATGAATGTGCAGAATTTTTTTTCAACCATATGTAAATCTTTACATAATTCCATTTTTTTTAAAAGCTGAAACATGATCTTGTAAAATATTTGATGTCGATCTTCAACATATGACGCTGAACAAAAATTTTTTAAAAAAAAGGATTTGCTTTGAACAAAAATTTTAAAAGAAGGATTTGCTTTTTTTCTTAGGTTAAAGCCAAAAAAGTTGCATACTAGATTGCTTAAGCATGTATAAAACAGTGGGACGAAAGAAGCAAATTATTCGATGTTGTGAGCTGGAATAGAATAAGAAACAAAATCTTCTTTACTATTTGTGGCATTTTCTTGCTGTTTGGACTATTGAAGAAAATTGGTCCATTAAAAATATTTTTCTAGTCAAAGAGAAAATTAAACCATTTTTTTTTAGACTTTAATAAACTTATCTAAGTGAAAAATAAATAATATATACACAAACATTTATTATCGCTAATCATTATTGACTACTAACACCATCAACGATCTTTATCGACTGGTGGTGGTCACTGGTGCTAAGTGGAACCCATAAAAAAATTTATTTTTAATGTATTTTTTCTTATATAAAATAATAAATAATATAAATATAAAATATTTATGGTCTAAATTGTGTTATAATTTTACAAATTTAAAGAAAATCAATATTTGTGTAGTGTATTTTAAATACTAGAAAATATGATACTCAAAAAATATTTTTTCCAAAAAATATTTCATTTTTAATGTATTTTTTCTTATATAAAA
>CATIWR010026998.1:0-25759 GCA_949677035.1 Omphalea diandra
TATATATATATATATATATATATATGTATAATTAGGTATTTATGATTCGATTTTAGTAATTTGAATTAGTTCAATTTAATGTAAGTAATAGATTGGTTATTGCCTTAGTACCAAAACTATTTCATTTACTTAATTTTTTTAAATCAATTTAGGTTGGTTTTATACACAAATTTTGAAACATATTTTTATATGATGTATTTCAATTTAGTTGTTTAGGCCGGTTCGATTTTTCTAAGATCCATACTCAATCTTAGTTTTTTCCAACCAAATAAGATGATTGATATCACTTTCTTGAAAGTTACATTTCTTTAATGAACTTCTTTTAAAAGATTTGTTTTTATATCAAATTGTACTAAAATTATAATAATTTTTCAAAAAGACTATTGCTCAAAAACATAATAATTCTAACGAGGATTTTTTATATTTATAGAAATTTAATGAGTCGAATCAAGTATTAAGATACATTCCAAAAGTAGCTCTCTTTTTAATAATTCTTATAAATTGATATATATATATATATATATATAGAGAGAGAGAGAGAGAAAATCAAATTTAAAACCATTTACGCTATAAAAAGTGATGTTTTAAATAATTTTTAATTAATAATATTAAATTTATTTTTATATTACAAGATCTTGAATTCAAATCTTAATTTCATCAAATGAGCACAAACATGTAAATTGCAATCAACATCTTCACTATTAAACTAACTTTCGTAATTGAAAATGAACTATCATTGCGCAAATGAGAAAAAGACATTGAGGGAATGAGACGGCGACAGTGTTGGAGAACAGAAAGAAATTCAAAAGATTGTCCATCTAGGGTTCTGCTTCAATTTGTCTACACTACCTTAACCCGTGACTGACCCTGACACCTTCCACCACCGGCCCACAATAAGACCACCACCATTTTTTAATCTCTACTGCCTTTCTCGTTTAAAGCTCTGACACTCACTCACCCATCTGTCATTGCTACCATTTTTCTACACTTCACTGTCATCTCATCTATGCCTTTCTTCTTCCCTCCCTCCCCACCAAAAAAAAAAACTCACTTTCAATTCAACTTTCTTTTCTTTATGGCAATTTAAAGAAAAAGTTAAGAGTTAGAATATGTGAGATTTTGCTATTCTACGTAAATGTCCATAGAATAATACCCTCTTTTACACATCTTTTGATCAAAGCCCAACTGTGCAATAGCTGCAACCTGCACTACTCCCTAAATCGCTTACTATTTTTACGCATAATACATCTGCACTACCCAACAATACAATTATTTATGATAGATTATAATTATACACTTTCAATGTATTAATATTTTTTTAATATTGAAAAAAAAGATATTACATTAATTAGATTTGAAATGTTATCATTCATTTCTACATAATTTTACTTTATCACTCTACGAACGCACCAACTTAATGCCTTTATCCAATTAATATGCCCTATAGATATTAAAAGCATATTTGAAATTACCACTGAACACGTTCTAACTTAATTAGAAATTAAGCTCAAAGTTCTAATTTAACTAGAAATCTTTAATTCAGGTTCTGGATATGCAACTACATTAAAATTAGATAAAAAAAAAAAACTGCATACATACCTAAAGAGTGGGAATAACACATCATCTAATGAAAAAAATATTTATAATTTTTTTTATAAATTTTATAAATAATTGATTTAAAAAATATAATATTTAAAAAGTTATCAATGATTAGTAAAATTTATGTTAAAAAATTTATAATTACATAAAAATCATGTGAAATAGTAAAAAAATATTTAAAATTTTTTATAATTATAGATCGTTTAAATAAAAATAATTTTAAAAATTTTTATTAATAAATTTTTTTCATTCACAAAATTTATATGTAAAAATCTATTTACAATGTAATTAATCGAAAATATATAATGTGTCCCTTCTAACATGTACAGTACAATGTAATTGTTATCTTAATATGTACCACTTGCCACGTCACAGACCAATAATTGTTAGCCAACTCAGCAACCAGGTCACATGACTACAAAAAAATCCATCCAAAAATCTTCAATATAGACCCCACCGCAGCCTATACAAATTCTCAGCCATTGTCACGAGCGTGCCGGCGAAAGCCCAAATCCAGCTGTACTCCACATATAATGTTTGATTACATGCAACCGATCCACGTCGGGGAAAGCACAGCTACGTTAGCTGACCGTATCGCCACTGCGGCCCACAAATCAGCACCGTCAACGTGGAATACTCTCATTGGCTCGAAACTCTCAGCGTCCTACGTGACCGATTTAGCTTCTGTGCCAGGGCATAAAGTACTTGCCACGTCGCATCTCCTTCTTGAATTTGATCGTTGAAAAGTAGGGCCCGCCGGACTTCTTGGTCCCAAATGTTTCTCTGTATTGTTGACAAATTAGTAGCTGCCACGTGTTCGAGAATTTTGCCCAATCTTGCCACGTCCTTCTCGGCCACTGTGAGAGATATCTCCGGCCACGGGACGGCGGTACTGAAGGGCAACCGGATGCCATCCGCTATTATTACCGGCACACATCCCAACACTATCGATTCAACCAGCCTTGGACTCCATGGGGCCCACCCTAATGGGCATAAACAAAAAACAGACCTTACTATTTCCGACTGGTAACCGGCAAATCTATGCCTTTGCAAGTAAAACCTCCGGTCCCCACTGAACTTCCTCCATATCTCCGTCCGCACCTTCCTAAACAAAATTCGCAAACAAAAAAAATATAAATTAAGGGGAAAAAAATCATACACGAAAGAAAGTACCTAAAAAATTCGCAATTCAAATTTTGATGGCAAAAATTAGAGAACATAACTAAATTAAAAAAGAAAAAGAAAAAGCAATAAAAAGGAGTAAAGATTTTGATTACTTGCTGTAATATCGTCCACTAACGTTCTTAGGATGAACTTCCATCTTTCCTCTAAAGAACACCCAAATATCTCGCCGGCCGGTCAACGGAGCTTTTGAAAGTGTGTTTCGGACACTTCCCGGCGAAACATAAGGTGGTATAACCACGTTCTCTACATCTTGACATGGGTGGTCATATTTGACGCCAAAAGTCTGCAATATAATCGAATTCTTCAAGAAGTCTGGTACCCCATCAGCAATAGCTCGGTCCTCCTTCAACCAAAACGACAAAAACTCATTATTAGAACTGAAAATCCAATAACAAATCCACGTCAAAGTTTTGAAATTAGGAAGCCATTGGTTGTGTACCAGAGTATGGAAGCAAGAGCCAAAATCATGAGAAGCGACGAAGACATGGTCAGCTCCGCCGTTAGAGCGGTTCCAGAAAGGATAGGTGGTGGAGATGAAGTTGACAGCGGAGGACAAGAGGGACTTGGCATGGCCGATCGCCGGGAACCCGTTAACGGTGCTGAAGTTGCAGGACACGTAAACGGGGACAAAGAAGAAGTCAGCTTCATATGGGTCGAATGTCCGTACATCATCATTATTTGATAGTGCTTTATGAATTGCTACCTCTGATGCAAACAAGTGGTTGCTGCATCTTTCGTTGGATAGCCAGTCCGTGTTGTATTTTGATGGCAATTCGTAAATGTATATTTTCAAGTCATTCAACAAGGCTACATAAAAACAGCCAAAAATGTAAACGAGAGTTTAAGATAAACTAAGCATAGAATGCTGTGAACAGAAAAATAAAGATTGATGGTACCTTTATTATTATTGCTGTTGTTGTTGTTAGTGAGTTGTTGAAGGAATGAGGAGTTGGTAGTTTCGAAGAGAGAACGAGAAAGGGCAGCAGATTTGGAGGGATGTTGGGTTTTGGAGAGGGGAATGGGTTGGTTGTGGCTGATGAAGTAGGAGCTCAAGAAATAAAGAGAGAGAGATATCCAAAGAAGCCATTTATAATACTTGAAACAAAGGTTATTGTTATTGATGTTGTCTTTGAACCCATGTCTATGCACAAGTTTCATTTTGACATAGAAACCTCTTCTATTGTTGTTTTTGGAGGGTCGAGTCTTGACGAACTCCACCATATCTGCCATTTAAGAAGAGATGGCTTGTTTAGGAACATGAAAAGATTGGTTCTTTTGGTACAGCCGGTGAGATGGGGCTTTCAGTTTCTGGTTGAGAAATGAAGTAGAAATTAAGAAATAGTGATCCGAGATGCGGGTTTGTTGGTGTTTCGTTTTTTCACCTAAATTTTATAAATAACCAAATTATGAACACATAACAATATTATATGAATAGCATACCGTACATATTGGTTGTATCTTGATGAAATGAAATTCTTTTTTAATGGGGTTTTTGGTTCAGTTCAGGTGACTCTTCAAACCCAAAAACAGGAACTGAAAAAAAAAAAAAAAAAAAGTGGTGATAGTTGCAGAGAAGAAGAGGTCACATGGTGATGGAGCAGAATGATACTCGGCGCTGGTCTCGGTTTCTATGCCTGTCACGGCATTCAACATTGAAATGACTAATTTATCAGGTTCAAACAAACTTCCAGTGATTCATGTATTTTTTGGTAAAAACACAAAGCGCCCATTGATTTTCTTGGGTTATGCGATAAGCTCGCATTAAACTTGGGGTTTAATCAATTGGACAAGGTTTGTTCGTGTCTTAATGGAGGTGTATAATACTGAAGCTTTTGTGGGTCACAGAAAATGCTGGTTGTAGATACTATTGTATGAATGGTTCAGATTTGGAGTGAGCACAGGCGGAAGGAGAATGGAATGGGCCAAAGATATTTATTCACTCCATTTGACATTTTTTATTAAAGTTATAAAAGGGATGAATTCTATTATACAAAATTAAAATTTAAATTGTATATTTTAATTATTTATAATAATTTTATTAAAATAAAAATATTTTTCACATATTAATAAAATTATTATTTAAATAATTAAAATTATATTAATTATAATATTAATACAATTCATTGTAAAATACCATTAAATGCTCCTTGGTTGTGCTTCTTAAATGTGGGAATTAATACGGTCGTACTTTTTGCCTAATGAACAAAGAAATGAATTGAGGGGCTAACTGCTGAAATCAATTCAAGAAAATTTGCTGAAAAAAAAGAAGCGAAAGAGCCTAATTATCAAGTAGAAATTTTATAATTTTAAATTGAATAAAGAGATTTTTATTTATAATTAGTTATACAATATCTATAACAAAATATTTTTATAATTTAAATTATTAACATGAACTTAATTTTCATTATAATTAATAACTGTATGTAGCTTAAACTCTAAAATTATATTATTATTTTTATTATAAATATGCTTTAGTGACACTATGTTAATTATAAAATTTTTTATAAAATAAAATATTATAATGTGATATAAACTAAAATTTATATGATAATTTAAATCGTATTTATATATGAGATATACAGCACTGTATTACCATATATCAATTTGTTGAATTTACTATCAAACCTCCTCAATATTATCTTGTTCAATATTGAAAAGATGAAAATATAGATTAATATAATATTTATGCATCAAAATAGGCACACTCAAATGATAAAAATGCAATTGGATATCTCCAGTTTTACAAATATATATAAAAAAAAGAAGAAGATAGATTCCTGATTATACTACACTAACAATTCACTAAATCTAAAAAGAAAAAAAAGCTAAGATCTTGGCAACTAATGGAGTTTGGTTTGATTCCAATTCCTAGTTGCTCAATAGAATAATCCTCACAAAGTAAGCCACAAAAATTGAGGAAGTCAAACTATGGAATTGGTTCCATTAAAACTTAGGGTGCAATTAGGCCGGCAGAGAATAACTTATTTGATTTTATTGTATCAAAATCATTTTTTTAAAATTGTGAGATTATAAATTTGAATTTTAATTAAAATTATTTTAATGGTATATCTTTAACAGTATAGCTCACATTCAAGAATTGTTTAGTTGTAGTTTAATTATTTTATCGAGAAGAAAAGAATCTAATAATTTTTGCTTGAGGGTAAGAGATAATGAATGAGAAGATGATAAGAATGTGACCTAGTCTTCGATTAACTTGACTCGTAAACTGCAACAGGTCTATAATGATTTTTATAGTGGCCTTGAAAATTAGGCAAAGGATACTGGGACCATCCTCAATTCTCATTACCCATCAACACTTTCAATTTCATTTTCTATACCCACAAATTGTTTAATGAGCTGTTTCAATTTTGTTCGTATCCTTAAAATCATTTTAAAATTATTGCATAAATTAATTCGAAAACATTATAATCATTAATTTACTAATAGTAGTATTTCCATTTTGTTAAATGTTCAAATTTAATTTGTTAACTTTTAGTGAGTGATTCAATATCATTTTCACTCACTACATACAATATTATTATTGTTATTGTTTATTATTATAGAAAGATGGTGAGGTCATGACACCCTTAATCTGACCCTTGAATCTTCTGGCTCTTACTTGAATTTCCCATTGATGTTATGGGTAGAGAACTTGTCGAATATAGATTTGGTCATGAACATTTATCGATTATCAAAGCCAAGTTGCTTGCTTACTTGTGTAACTAAGCCACGCCCACATCATGCCTTTCAATGCTTTTTGCATACGTTATATATCATCAATTTTCTTTCGGGATTAGTGGCACACTTGTGAACACCACACAGGCTTAACTTAAGGTATATTTGGTGGAATTTTGCTTCAGCAGACCATATATGCCAGAATAACTGTCATGTTCATAATACACGAGGGACCCAATAATTTTGGACTTCTATCTTGGGGAGATCAAGTTTTGTTGAAGCAAGCAAGCTCTAAAAATGGGTGTCTCTTTCACTCTTGGTGTCAAAGCAACCACAACTCATATCAGCAAATTCTTATTTCATTTTATCTATATTTTGCAAAATATATAATAATTAAGTGAATTTTACAATGGTGTCGTTGCCAAAAAACAAATAGAATTTGATAGAACTCATTTTCAAAAGTTAACTTAAAAGAAAAGTATGCTCAATTCATATAACAATTTAGAAACTTAGTAATATGGAACGAACATAACTTCTAGTATCTACAAAATGGGTTCAAACCCATTGCTGCATAAAAAAATCTGGTTCGATATATGACATATAAATGGATCGAGGTTCAAATCCATCATTGCAGACAGAAGTCTGATTCTAAGATCATAACAAAATATAAATGAGATTGGGTAGTGGATAGAGCTCATTCTCAAAAGATAATTCAAAAGAAGAAAATGCTTAACTCAAACAACAATCCAATAACTTAATAATGTAGAACAAATATAACTTTTAACAATCATTACATAAATTTTTAATACACGCTGGCACGCGCGCGCTCATATATATATATATATATATTTATTTATAATAACTTTTAAAAATAAAAATTGTTTAAAATAATTAATAGTTACGATATCATTACATCGCTTTGCACCAAATAACTAATGTCATTCCCTAAAACAATTCCCAGAATAAAATATAAATTGAAAGAACCACGCCAAATTTTCCTGAGAGTACACCAACAAGAAGGTCAAACCGAAACAAAATTATTAAAGATTCACAAGCTCTATGACCAGGAAGAGAGTATCCCATCTTTGAGCCATAACTTTGTATCCCAAAGTGGACACATTCACTTAAAATTCAAACTGGTATTGGAGTTGCATTATCGGGGAATCATTTGATTTTTTTAAAGGTCCCACCATCAAATTATCATAAGGGGTCAAAAATCAAATTCATATTTTTTCTTGATTATTGTAAAATTATTTGAGCTAGTTAGAGTGGATAAGATATTTGGTTGGGTAGTAGACTTATCATGGACGTAATTATGAGGGAGGTTTTGATATAAGTACCCTTATCATGGTCGCTGTCTTAAGTGTAATTAATTATACCCTTGTACCCTTTTCTGGTTGGACTTAATTAGACAAAGTTGGATCTTAATAAGATCATGTACAACTTTTATGGCTGGATTAATCCAAGAAGACAAATTTTTGAAACAATTGATGTGAAAGAAGAAGAAAAAGTTTTCATGTAATCTGATTAACCTTTCCTTCCACTAATTTTTTCCATTTAAATTCTATATTGGCCAAGGAGTTAAATTTATCTGAAAAAAAAAAAAATCTTAATTAACACAATTCAATTAAAAACATAATACATTAAGTTAAAAGTAACAAACAAATTGAGTTGAATGGATTTATATTGAACTAATTTTAAATTGAATCAACTTCGGATTATATTTTCATATAAATTTTGATTATATCATTTTTATATTGTAGGCGATTGAGTTATTGGGTCAAAATACGAAGAAATTTTTATTTTTTAAAAATTTTAGGTGGGATTGAATTAAGTCAATTATAATTTTATTTTAATAAAATATTGTTTTAATTTTAAACAAATTTATCAATAATTTAAATTAAAATAGTTTAAACTGTCATATTTATATCATTTTAGATTGAGTTAGAATTAAATCAATTTGAAATAATTTTAAGTCTCCTTCAATTTTGAACTAGGTAAAAAATTCCCACCTCTAATTAAATTTTTGAATATTTGATTTTTGAAATCAATACTCAAAGAATCTAATTATTTTTAAATGTAATGAACCAAAAGGTCATTTAAAAAAGTGTAACTTTTTATAAAATTCATAGATTTTTTAATAATTTTTATAGAGTTTATAAATTTATAAATGATTTTCAACGACTTTATTTTCAAAGTTTACAAAAATTTTGAGAGTTTTTGAGAACATGTTAAAGAAAATTTTTTAGATGTTTTATACTAAAAATATTCTACAGTTTACCAAAATCTATTATTAAGTCAATGACTTTGGGATACCAGTTAATTTTTATGGATTTTATAAAAGTTAAAATACTCTGATTTTTATAAACTTTTTTAAAGTCTTTAAAATTTTTATTGAATACTCCATGATTTTTAAATATTTTTTTTTAAGTTTTAAAGGATTTAATTATTTTAAAAAATTTTATTGAATGCCCCCTAATTAATTATTTTTAAAATTTTTTATTGAATATGTCTTAATTTTTAAGAAATCTTTAAAGTTATTATTGAATACTCCTTAGTTTTTAAAGTTCATAAAAATTTTTAATTTAATCCATTACACCATGTTAATTTCAATTAACCTATGAACTAGCCTAATGATATCCTAATTATATATATCCGAAAAAATATGAGTCAATAATCCGCATGCTACTCTATTATATTGAATATATAATTTAAAACATATTTATAAATATTAATAAATTAAAATATTTCATAATGTTTATTTTCTAAAATAACTAATATATATAAACTATTCTTAACCTTATTTTTATAATTTTCTATTTTCTATTTTATTTTGATAATTTGTTATTTATAATTGTTTTAATTAGATAATTTTATATGATAATTTTCTATTTTCTATTTTATTTTGATAATTTATTATTTATAATTATTTTAATTAGATAATTTTATATGTTAAATTAATAGAGATACAAAAATCACATTTTGATTATATGTTGAATAATTAACTTGGGAATGAATAAATTTTTATCGTAAATAGAATTTAACTTGATAATTGATAAATTATTGTCTCAAATAAATTTTAAAAATTCATAAATTATTATATATATATAGCTGGATGCTATTGTGTAAGTTTGGCTTTGCAGTGCGGGAAGTGCACTGGAGGGACAGTCAAGAAAGCGGTGGATGTGACCCATTCAATTATTGTTCTCCATGAAAGGAAAAAGAGGCTCAGGCAAGCGAATATCAAGAACACGAACAGCCTCCTACTAAAAGTCATGGGTTGTTTTTGGACCAAGTGCTACTGGGTACCCTCCCTAGCTCAAAATTTACAGGCAAAAAAAAACTGCGGGATTAAAAATCAATCATTTAGAGGTCTTTTTAGGTGTTCTGAGCCATGAGAGAAAGGAAGGCCATTTGCACTATTATAGTTTAGTATATATTCCTCTGGCACATGACCACTGAACAAAACACACGTCAAATCCCTATTAAAATAGTTTCCCAATTATATGTATGCCATACTCCAAGATTTATGAAAGCATTGATGAAAAGGCCAAAATGAAGGGTACCCTACACAAGAGGGACCTTGAATCTGCAAAAGGATGAGACATTTTTAGGGCATTGTCCCCACTGCTTGGAAGTATGAGCTGTCTAGGCACATGCTATCCCAAATGTCCCTTCTTTTATAAATGAATTATTGGCAAAAGAATTGTGCTAGTTGCCTTTTGTTTTCAGTCATATGAGGGAACAAAGATCAGCACATTTACATGTCTTCCATGTGCAACTTCTTTTTTTTTTTTTTTTTTTTGAGAGGGAAAAAAAATGTTGGCATGAAAATTTTGTATTGTAGAAGTATTTTCAGAACTGTAAAATTATGATTTAAATATATATAGTATAGCAATGAAAATGTAAAAATAGATAAATATAAAAACAGAAACGACATTTTTTAAACATTTATAAAAGAAAATATAGAAGAAACATTCTTAGCATTAGGTTGGTCCAACTCCTCCAATTCCCACAATTCTTCTGGATATGTAGAGTGATTATCTTAAGACATGTGAGGGTAGACAGAAAGATTTCTTTTTTAGCTTTAGACAGTCCACTCCACTGCATAAATTTCGTGGAGAGAATCACATATCATTACTCTTATATTTTAGATTAGCTTCTGTAAATTAACAACTTAGTTTTTATAATAATTGGATTAATAAGGAATTAGTTTCCTTCAATTAATGCTCTTTAGTTGAGGTAAATAATCAATTTCAAAAGCCTTAACTTTGGGAGACTGAATTTAGTTCTTTTAACAATAGAATGACCCCCACTGCAAATGCTGTTGCTGTTGCCTTCTTCATCCCCAAAAATCCTTTCTTGCTCTTCCACTGCTATTATCTCTTCAAGTTGGTTACAAGAACGAATTTGGATCACTTCCAGGTTTTGAAAGCATGGAAGCAACCGAGAAGGAGCCAACTTGAACAATATCTCATTATAAATGTTTAAGAAAACAAAAAACGTTTACCATTAAATGGTAGTGACAGTGGAGGGATAATTTTTACCCCACCCATTTGTCATTTCTAAGTTAATGTCAACTAATATTTTAGATTTTTATAACGAACTAATATAAGATCGAGAATATTTTTGATGGAAAATGACTTTTACGACAAAATAATATAAGATCAATGGTAATTTTAATGAAATAATAGAAGTTTAGAGATAAATTTGATGAAAAAATTAATTTTGTTTTTTATTGTCACTTTGGGACAAATTCAAGAGTTTGTTTAGTAATTTAGCCATTTAAAAATTATATATAAAAGTATAAATAATTATTATTTTCAAAAATACATATAGCATAAAAATATTTTCTTGCATAAGTCCATGAATTACAATTATTAAATTACAATTCCTCTTCTATTTCTTATGTTTTGGAATAGATGCATAATGCTCTCATTTTCAATATTTACAAATACAATCCTCTCAATATAAGTCAATCATTCAATAGTTCATCCTTATTTAAATAGGTAGTGAACTTTTTATGATATTTTGAAAAATAAATGTATTTAATCAATTTTACAATATAATAAATATAAAATAATAATTTATGCTAAAAAAAAGAGTATTATACCAAGAATATTGTGTACACACGCATATATATATATATATATATATATATATATACACACAAAGTACTATTGCTGTCCAAATTAATTCATATATATTCCCCTAATTTCAGATTGTTATAAGAAATTAATTCATATAAGAATTTAATTAATCAATATATTATTGCCCTTGGATTATAACTAGCTTAACTGTCAACTTGACATGTATTAAATTAACTCAATGCAGATACCCAAATGATAAGTTCAGTTGTTTGTCAAATTTTATTATACTGACCTTTATAAAGACTTATCAGCCTAATCATCAACACATTTACTTGAACATAGTTATATTGGCATCATTTGCTTCAATTTCAATTATAGAAGAAATATCCTAATCGTTTAATTAGGCAAGGATTAACAATAAAAAAATAATTAAAGTATTATCACACGGGTGTAATTCACAATTTCATAGCCCAAGCCAATAGGTCATTCATTAAAAATTTTCAAATCGTTTTTCACAAACTTTTTAGGGGTTGTTTGCCATCATTTTTTTTTTTTGTCAGGAAAGTATGTTCTGTTGTAAGCTCAAATGCTACTAGTTATTGAAGTTGATTATTGCTGATCTTCAGGTTAACATTTCTTTGCCGAAGTAAACGACCTATCTTCTCCGCTTCAGAAGCTGAAGAGTTGGGTAAATCCATTTTTTGTCTCTCTTTAGATCTCCAACTTCAAGGTTTGATAGTGCTTTTGTATGAATGCATGCAATCAGCTATTAGTTACTTCACTAACGAGGAATGAGATAGCAGCTGTGAGAAAATAGCAAAAGTACTTGCTTGCAGGTAGTTGATATTTATATTTTACCATTGTTCTTGTTAGTCCTTTGTTCGTGTCTCTTTAGGTATGCAAGCTATTGGGATTGATGCTTATCATTACATTCCGTACATCATCTGGTTCATAGGAACACTCGTGACGCTTTGCTTTCTTTTCCTTTCTATTTTCCGTTCCTAATCTTTTTTTTACTTTCAAAGTTGGGAATGGAATGATTGACGATAGTTTTTTTTTTTTTTTCAATTTGGTTCGTGCAATAACAATGTATAGTGTGAGCAGTAATAGAACATGAGTAGTAAATTTGGTTTATGCAATAACAGTAGATAGTGTGAGCAGAAGGACGAGTACATTCTCTGCTTGCATCTTTTCTTCTTGTAGGGTACCTTTATATATAAGACTATAATTTTATTTGCTCTTTTTGCCTGTGCATGTCTGTGTTTATTGTCTTTTAATTAATCAATTCATTTATTTTATGCTTGTAAACACTCGGATGATATCTTCATACTGCTTAACTTTTGCATGCAAATGATGCAATTCCATCAAATTTGCATTTTCTAACATGACTTTTGATAAATGCAGTCATGGGACATGATTAGTCAATTTGGTTTTCTTAAGCATAAATTGATGGAAATATTCTATAATTTCCCTTCACCAGTTAACTTCTTCTCATCCTCTCGTTTTTTGGTATTACCAATTGTGTGCAGTGTCCCCAGGGATTTGAACTGCTTGCGAATAGTGGAATGTATTTCAGGAGTTGGTGCCCGTAGTAATCAACTCAGAAGTACAGTTGCTTACCATATTCTTCTTGTTTGTTCTGATAATAAGGTACTACTGTCTTTTCTGTATTGCTTCTCTTCAGTGCCAGTTGAGCACCAACTCAATATGACTTCGAATGTTATATACACATTTCTTCTCTTTGTATCTAGTCTCAGTTTACTTGTTCCTGAAATTATGTATTGTAATTTATATAGCCTTGATTTTTTTAACTATTCTTGATCATATATTGTATGATTATCATACATTCAATAGCATTTGTTTTTACTTTTTAAGGATTTTTGTAAACTCCATTACTTTTGTCAATAAGATAAGACAACCCCTTGACTCCATGTGTCTGGGGTGAAATTAGACCAATATTTACAGTTTTACTTTTCTTGTATTTTTCAGGTTACTAATGAAGAAGAGATCCTTAACTTGCTCTTCTCAGATAATGTGAAAGACAAACATTGATTTTTTCAACATGTAAATTTACTTGGCTTTGACAGAGAATTGGCTATTGTCAAATCCAGTGCCGGAATATAAGCCAGTAATCTATGAAATGTGGCGTCTTTTTCTGCGAAACTGTTCTTGTCAAATCGCTAGCACAGATTTGAGGACTTATGCATCAAAGGTATGCATTTAAATTCTCTTAGTCTATGTATTTGGCATGATCTTAATCAACGAAGTTCTTTATACATCTCAGGTTCGCACCAAAGCTTCATAACTTCTACATAGCTCCACCAAGAAATAATTATTCCAAAGTATGTGTTCTTAAACTCCCTAGAAACTAATATTGAGATGTACAAGGACTTTCAGTTTGATTTCACGGCATTTTTTGATCTCAGGGAAATTGGGTTGCAAATGAATATGAAGCTGCAGAATAATCAGCAGTGAAAGCTGCAGAATGCAACCCTTCTATGCAGTTGTAGTTGTGCCCGTCCAGAAGCTAAATTTTCAGAAAATGAAAAAGCAAAATTTAGAGGTTGTTGGAAATGGTAATGAGTCACTTTTGCATATATGGAAGAGCAAGTTGTTGGAAAAGATAATGAGTCACTTTGTCTGGATGAAAATTAAGTGCCCCCTTAAACCTCCACGTTACTCTTTGTGATTGCTCTGGATTGGGATGTGGCATGGAGGGCCTAATGGTCAAGGTGTTGCTTGATTTTTGGAATTTCACTCACTGGTATATCTAATGTTTTGTACAACACCAGTTCCCCTCTACTAGAAGGTATTCATGTTTTTCTGATTAAATATGTGCTCTGATCATTTGTGTGAACTTCAAATTGTAGTTTAAAATTAGTTGTCATTGAACTTTGTAAGAGTTGAGTGTTGCTCTTGACCTTCTAAACCTAAGAGGAAAATGAGATAGGAAATGAGTATCTCAATCAACAGGCAATTGCTAGTCTGCATGATATAGCAATACTGAAACATGCATACGATTCTAGACGTTTCTAAATATGATTCTATCCTACATAGCAATATCATAGCACTCCATAATAATATTATAATCTTTTTGTCACAATATATATAAATTGAATATAAGACATGAATCATGTTATCCTTATATAATTAAATTATTTCTTGATCTTCAAGTAGACTGATGTAAAATAACATTTATAATCTTTATATATATGATTTACTTTATATCCAATATCAATTTGTATAATAATCCGGTTAAAGATAATATTGGACTGTATCAAAACATGAGTTCATTATATTGGAATTTATGATATTTTTACTTTAAAGTATTAAGTTAATGTTATTGTATGAGAATTACTTATGACTATTAATCCATGTAGTATTCTCGTAACGGGTTGGACTAATACAATATTTTTTAAATATGTATTTATGTGTTTGACTCAATATCACATATCCATAATTGATAAAATATAGTTATCAATCAAAACATATACTATTTTTCATTCATTATTATCCCAATAATAATGATTGAATGGGGACAATTTAGTCACATACTTGATGATTTTAAATTTCAAGTGTTATCAATTTGAGTCACTCATAATTTTTCTTTAAAAAAATAAAAAATATTATTTTAAATTGGATTATTTCAAGTTTACCAACAAGACATCAAGTTGGATTCAAATTATATTATTTTAAATATTTTTCAATTTTAAATTATTTTTTTATCATATCAAAATTTATCACTTCTACTTTTGCATTCACATTTACAAATATAAAATGTGAATTACAGATGTTACATTTACATGAAGAATAAATAAAATGTTGCATTTGAAGAATCTAATAGTTTACTTATTGATTACTGTAATGTAAAATAATATTCCTAAAATTATTGATTACGGAATTAACAATACCAAAAAAGATTGTATCTTCTATAAAAAAAAAATTTATTGTACTTCGTGTATTCATCCATAAGCTTAGAATTTTGATGATAAAATAAAATTGAACATCACCATTTAAATTGCAAGTGGAGAGATACTCACCAAGTGGTTTTTTTTTTTTTTTTGTTTGTCAAAAAGTCTTTCGTGTCCAGCCAACAATTTCGAAAAAGATTTTATCATTACAACTTTTTATTTAAGAATATTTAAATCCATTAATTGTAATTACAAGGACAATAACTAAAATTTATCTTAATTCACAAGTTAAATTTACTTTGTTAAAATAAAATAATTATGGAATTCACCCAAAAAGTACCCATGAAATTGAAAATTCTTATATCATAAATCTGTGTTCATATTACATAATGCACCTGAGACAAAAAATGCAACGTTCCACTTTAAACGGCCAAAACTATCACACGTCTTTGTTTTTAAAAAAAGAAAACATTCACAAACAAATGTCTCTACTCTTTTTCTTTTAATTTTTTAGACTTCAAGCCTCTTTCTTTTTTTTTTCTTTTCTTATTTTATTGATCTAGTTTCTTTATTACTATAAATAAACAAATTGATGGAATATTAGGCTAGTTTGGTTCAGATTTTCTATTATTATTTAATTTGATTCAATTTTAAATTTTAAAAATTTGTTTTTATATAAAAATTAAATAAGTTAAAATTTTTAAAAATAAATAAATTTGGTAATTTAAAAAATTTTTAAAAATAAATAAACTTGGTAATTTAAAAACTTAATATTATACAACCATTCATATATTTTTAAAAAATATTACAAATAACTTTTCATTAAACTAAATTTCATAATAATAAACACTAATTAACTTGTAAATCAAAATAAATGTACTTAAAAATTAACAATAGTGTATCTTCAATTAAAAAACAATATCCTTAAATAGGAAAATAATATACTATAATATAATACTAATGTACTTAAATTAATGTACTTCTCTATAACATTAATTTACATTCATATCAAATGTCGTGTACCTACAGTTTCAAATTAATGTACATATAGCCCAACAAAAAAATGTACCTAAATGTTTGAAATTTGTATTAAACAACTTAAGATATAATACTAATTATCATATAGTTCATTACCAATGTAAGTTCATATTAACATACAAAATTCTAGTCCATTTTTATATAATTGATTCATAATTCTATATAACATAAATATAAAAATAAATATTCATTGCAATATAGAAAAAAGATAAAAAAATATTTATGATAGAAATATTTATTAAAGAACATATCTCGAATAAAAATTTTGTGATTTTAAATAAAAAATGAAACTTCCAAAATAAAAAATCGAATCTGAAAATTTAAAATAATTGATTTCGATGCAAGATGTTAATTTGAAATTAAAAATCTCACATACGTGACTCTCACAAAATGCAAATCTCACGCACATTAAATATGGAACCACAATGCAAGCTCGACACGGGTCTGGATATAATTTCCGTGAGATTGAATCCAGAGTTAGTAATATTGGGTGGGGGCCCATTGGGCCAAGGCCAGGTTTAGAAATGTAAAATTAGGTTCGGGAGCCACTTTAGCTTCGGAAAGCCGTTAAGACCTCCAAACCTCTTAACTTCCTTCCCTCGTTGCCTTGGCTATCTTTGATTCTAACTTTTTCCATTCTTCTTTGAATCAAAGCTTCATCTTCACAATTCTAATTCAACAAAGATTTCTCCATATTTTTCTCGATTTTGAACTATAAAACTCTCTCTTCATTTTCTTGTAATCTGAAAAACCATTTTGAAACTTGAAAAATCCCTTTTGTGTAGTCCGCATTTGCCATTTTCATTTCTGGGCATCCTTCACTTTTAACAATTGCAAGTAATTTACCCTTTAAATAATGATGAAAGGCGAAAGAATGGCGAAAAGATCATCATTTGGCAGCATAGTAAGGAAAAGACTATCTGATATTACCAACTCTCAGACTCCACCCAAATTGGTCAACCTCGACGAAAAGCAGCTCCCCATTCCTAACTCTACTGATGATTTGATTAATCAGCTTCTTAAGGTATATTGCTTTTCTTTCTTTCTGGGTTTATCTTTGGATAATTCTCTGATTTATCATGAGAAATAAATGACTTGGGATTTTCTTTTTCTTGTTAAAGCTTTGAACTTTTTAATTGAATTTGCATAGGTTTTCTTTGTGGATTGATCTTTAGACCATCCTTTGTCTTACTTGCGAGAAATATTGACATGGGTTTTTCTTTTTCTTGTTGAAGTTTCAACCTTTTTCTTATTGAATTTGCATTTGCCCTTATTTGAAATATACGTTTTTTACCCCTGAAATGTGAATTTCTTTGTCTAAAACCCACTTATCAAATGTATGGATAAACTAGTAGACAAATACATATAATGATAGGAAATAGAATTTGCATAAATTGAAATAATTTAACGAATTAATCTCATTCATGAGTTTGTTTTTTTATAATGTAAACAAGAGTAAATGTAAGTTAAAAGTTTATATTTATTTATTTCTAAATTCCTAGGAAATATAATTGACATAAATTGAAACAATTTAACGAGTTAACCTCATTTATAAATTTTTTTTTATAATATAAACAAGAGTAAATGTAAGTTAAAAGTTTACATCCATTTATTTCTAAATTTCTGCAAAATAGAAAGATTTTTTTATGTAATTTACATCTATTAACCTCTTTTTGTTAACCAAAAAAACTCCAATAAAATAAAGTTAATTAACTTTATTTATATTTTATTCCATGTCTTTCCTTTACTCTCTTTAATCTTATCTTCTCACTCTAAAAAAATCTTCCATGCAAAACTATACAATTTTGTCATTTATCAGCTTTTCTTCAACATTTTTTAATTAATTAATTATTTTTTGGGCTTATGCAATCACAATTATGCCATTTTGGACTCATTTACTTTATTTTTTCTTCAAACCACATCAAGGTGTTCATACATCTTACATCACATTTATGTAGCATGATGAATTTGTTTTCATAACTTATAGTCCATTTAATGCGAGTATAGTGTACAAACACCTAATGCCCAATTAGAAGTTTCTTATTCATTAATGATTGAGATATGCATAAATTAAATTGACTAAAGTACTTAGAATTAGTTTGGAGGATACATACATAATTAAATTAAACTGATAAAAACCCACTCATCAAATGTATGGATAAGCTTGTAGACAAATACATACATTGGTAGGAAATAG
This sequence comes from Omphalea diandra, assembly GCA_949677035.1. Classification (NCBI taxonomy): domain Eukaryota; kingdom Viridiplantae; phylum Streptophyta; class Magnoliopsida; order Malpighiales; family Euphorbiaceae; genus Omphalea; species Omphalea diandra. Next base: position 18,696 of record CATIWR010026998.1, read on the forward strand.
AGTTGGCATAAATTGAAACAATTCATCCAAATTCAATGGCTTTATTTCTACTACAACACTGTGAATGAATGAATGTCTCATCAATTAGTGGGTAATGACCAAACTCTGGCAGCTGGCAAGTGTCCAGTGGTCTCCAGAGCATCAAGAGAAATTCTTCGCATAACTGACTGAAATGAACTATACTAGCCATTAAATTGTTCATAGTTAATAAACCGTGTGGGTCCTTTTTTAAAAAAATTTATATTTTTCTGTTTCAAGTTAAGATGCCACCAACATACCCAACATACTTATTTCTTCTTAGAGTAGAATTTATTAATGCTTTATACAGCTTTTTTTTTCTCTAGAAAATATTGATGCTTTTATGAGAATGAAATGGACAAATGTAAGAAATAATCACTCACTAAAAGTGTCAATTTTTTTGAAATTTCGGGATTTTGACGAATACATCATAAAAATTTAACTTTAAATTAAAGTCAACGTAAAAAGATCCTTTCATAGATCTATTTTTCTTTCCTCCCTCCGAACATTTTTTAAATTAATTCGATTGTAATTGATATGTAAAATTATAATTTTTATAGATTAGTGGATTACTTTAATGCTATTAAATTGAAAAATCATTGATTGAAATATTTTTTTTATATATATACACTACTTGGTTCTATACTTAAGACTTAGTAACACTTTTTGATAAATAAAAGCAATGTCTTTAAAATTGAATTAAAAATTGAACCAGTTAATTGATCGATTTATTATTTAATTAATTCAATCGATCTAGTTTAATAGATTTTATATATATATATATATATATATTATGAGCAACTTCTTGAGTCTTAAGAAAGAAAAAATAAAAAATTTTACTACATTTATTATGAACTCTTCGAGTCTAAGTAATATTAAGACATTAATAGTCGGATAATGGCCCTTTATAGTCTAAGTGAAAATTTAAACAACTCAAATCACCTATATATGCTACAATGTGATATGTTTGATTCATGTGAATTATGTGTTGATTGATACATAAGCATAAAATGGTATGCGATATTTGTATGTGCATGATAATGCATGATATAATATATAATATATAATATTTATTCATTGAGTTTTCCAAACTTACCTCACGTATTTTGTTGTAGGTTGTGTTGCACTAGAAGGTCAAGAATTGGAAATGATGTTTCTTAAAAGCATTGTTTCTTCTCTCACAGTTGTCATATACTTGTATTGAGATTTTCAGTGTGTATGACTAAGATGATTATAAATTTATAAGTCTTAAGATTTTGTAATTATATTCTTAGTGTGTCTACAAAGCTACTTAATTATATGTGTTTAATTCAAGTTAAATTGTGAGTGTTATATGCAACCTAGTGTTATGATTCTTTAAAAATTATACCTTAGTGTCATTTTAGACTTATCATGGGTGAGATGAAGCTTTGGTTTAGCTTAAAGAGTCTTGTAGAAGACAAAATAGAATGTTTTCACAAATTCAAAAAGAACTCCTTAAGAATAGTTATTTTATATGGGCTTGATTAGAATGATAGAAAGTATTGACTATAATATAAAGGCAACTCCTTCTACTTTAATTAGACTCTTGAGTGTTTTAGATGACGAAGACAATATTAAAGGTGAGTAAATCAAATAAGAATATAAGATCTTTTTGTAAGTTTAGGCTTGGTACAACTTTCGGTAATTTTAAATTTAAGACATGGTATGACTTTGGATAATTTTAAACTTACTCATTATCTAGCATTGGTCCGACCTGACTTGTCAGTTCTGATTATGATAGAATTCTTCTAAGATTAACTTTCCATACTTATTCATTCAAGCTAATAGAAACCTATTCTAGAGATTCTCATAACTTGTCATTCATCTACTCTTAGTCTAATTTGTATATTTTGGACTCATATTCATTTTGCATGATAAATCTGACTTCAAAAATAATATACACGCAGTTAAAAATTAATGTGCATGCATTTTAATATACATGCAATTCAATACAATATAAATGCAAAGATCAATGTAAATATATTTTAATATTCATGTAATTCAATATTAATGTACATACAGTTAAAGACCAAATTTGCATAGAATTCAATACAAATGTACATTATTCTAGATTTATAAAACAATATAAACATGAGTCCATGTTATAATTATTTCTTAGTCATGCATGATTATAATTTAGTGGGCTCAATATTAACTTCAAATATGATAGGGCAGAAGCCTTAATACATCCATAATGAAATGGCTTCCAAAGAACATCAAAACAAATACAAATTTACTGGAAATTATGCTTAAAGTAGATTAAAATAACAGTCCTTAATAATAAAATATTCTTAAATTTTTGTCATTCTCAAGTTTTAATTATCTCATTTCTTTTTATGTAAAAGAAAATAGTATGCTATTAGTGTTAAATGTTGCATGTAATTTTTTAATATGCATGGTCAATATTTTGGTAACTCACCTTTTAACTGAAAAAAAAAATATGAAAAAAAAGAAAGGCATGGAGTTCACTGGTTAAAAAAAGAAAAGAAAAAAGGAAGTCTTGCTAAAGGAACTAACTATATAGCTTGACAAGAGTATTTTCATTTTTTTTAACAAATAAATGAAGGAATTTGAAAGAAAAAAAAATGTTTACGAAATCATGAGATCATTGTATGGGCATTTAGAAAATTATTAGACATACTTTTAGCACATGAATGTAATATATTTTGCAAAATCGTAGATGAGTTCATATTAGATTAATTTTGAATAATGTCCTTTTTTTAAGCATTTTTTAAAATGGCAACATGTATATTCTCTTTTTTTTAGAAAACCCTAAACTTTATGTATATATATTTTAATCGTTAAGATATTTATGTCAATTCTATATCTTAAATATGCACATGAGATAATATCCAATTTTATTTTAACTCTTAAAATGAAAAAAAACATCTAAATATCAAGATAATATCTTTAATTATATATATATATATATATATATATATATATATATAGAGAGAGAGAGAGAGAGAGAGAGAGAGAGAGAGAGAGAAGAAAATACCATTTCATTTTGTGCTTATTCTAAGTATGCAATCTTGTAGGTTCACATAATATTGACATTGGATTAAAACCTATTTGCGACTCACAAATCATAAGTAACCTCTAGCAAAATATTATAACTATCTAAATTATGTGAAGATCAATGATCTGACATCACTTATTTTATAATAGTATTATAATCATTTTGTCACAATATATTTTAATTGAACATAAAACATGAATCATGTCATCCTTAAATAGTTCAATTATTTTTCGATCTTCAAGTAAACTGATGAAAAATGACATTGATAACATTTATCAATTCATCTTCGCATGACCATATAATTTTTTCGGTCTAATTTATCGAGAGACCCAAAGATATATTTCTCATAAATACATGAGGAATAAATTTCATCTCAATCACTCATATTCCTATATGTGATTTACTTTATATCCAATATCAATTTGTATAATTATCCAGTTAAAGATAATATTGGATCTTATCAAAATATAAAGTTCATTATATTGAAATTTATGATGATTTTTAGGTTAGAGGATTAAATTAATATTATTGCATGAGAATCACTTATAACATTAATTTATGCAGTGTTCTCATAACAAATCGGTCCAATACAATGTTTTTTAAACATATATTTATGTATCTAACTTAATATCATATATCCATAATCAGTAAAACATAGTCACCAATCAAAATATATATTAGTTTTCGTTTATTATTATTTCAATAACAATGACCAACTAGAGACAGTATAGTCACATACTAGATGATTTTAAATTTCAAGTATTATTAATTTGAGTTACTCATAATTTTTCTTTAGAAAAATAAAAAATATTATTTTAAATTGGATTATTTCAAGTGTTGGCCCTATGACACCAAGAAGAGGGAGACAGGTTGAATTTGTGGCAAATTTAAACTTTTGATTTTAGAGGAAGCTCACAAATATGAAAGATTAGAAAAAGGGTAGGAGAAAAATGAACACAAGAGTTTTATAGTGGTTTGGGTATTAACCAACCCTACATCCACTCCCTAATTTGCCAATTGGGTATTTCACTCAATCTCTAGTGTTTTACAAGCTTATACTCAACTTAGTATTTAGGCTCACATCAAACTTTATAAGTGTTTTCCAAGGCTCACACTCAAACTAATGTTTTAGACTCACACCAAACTTTACAAGTATTTTTTCAAGGCTAACACTCAACCTACACAAGAGTTTTCTAAGGCTCACTTTTGAGAAGTAAATTAGCAAGAGTTTTGGCACATTTCAATGGTTATCATCTTGCATTCACATAAGTTTGGTGGAGTATTTATAGTTCACATTCACCAAAGAGACGTTACTCTAAAACTATTAATAAAACTCTAAAACTATTAACAAATCTCTAAAATGTACTAGGAAAATTTAGCATTAAATGCTTGTCAGGCAGAAGTCGTTGTCGCTACTACCATTTCGCAGTCACAAATTTTCAATTTGCATTGAGGAGCCGAAAATTGCGGCAAAAACTCCGTCCTGTGTCTAATGGCTAGTCCACGTATCAGTTGTCCATTGGTTGTCTAAGAAAAATAGTTGTTAGTCTTTCTAACAGACTGTAAACTTTGCAGTCGTGAGTTTGTTTTGTCATGGGCTTGACTGAGATCGCGAATTCCTCTATTTGGTGAGGAAGCTTCAACTCCTTGAGTCACGGTCGTGACCAATCCTTCGCGATCGCGATTTTTGATTTTCAACGGTTGTCTTAGACTATTGGCGTGTTGTGGTTGTGGCTTTGGTTCCCTCCTTTGTTATTATGAAAGTTGTGATTGTGAATCCAACAACGCGACACCTACCGTGAATTCCTCTGTAACTAAGGTTTTCCAATCTTTGGATGGGTCGTGACAGTGAAATAGCCAGCAAATTCCTCTGGCCTAGCTTCAACCTTTTTTGTGATTGATTAGTGGTCGTGATTTAGAATATACACACCGCAAATTTAGATAAACTTTACAAGGTTAGAGATTTTGAATTTCAAACAAGATAACTCTTATAAATTGTAATAACAACACTTAAAATTGACATTAGAACTTTTCATCTATATTGTCAAGATCAAAAGAGAGTCTTGACTTAAGTTAACTAGTCTAACAATCTCTCCCTTTTTGATTTTGGCAAACTAGATTGAATATGCAAAGGATAAAAAATCAATTATGTATGCTCTTAAAAGAATGATTATGAAGTTATTCAAATCATAAGTATGAAATTGCTCTCTTTCAATCCATACTCCCCCTTAGTTATTCTAATAAGAACTATGTCTTAGCCTATAAAAATGTAGCATAATTTTCTCTCCCCTTTTTGTATGTTCCCTTTTGGTATATTCAATCAATTATCTCTCCCCTTTTGTCAAGATCAAAAAGAGAGGAATATGAAGGAATAAGCGAGAGAATGGGGAATATGAGAGAGAATGACCACAACCTTGTCAATTGTACAAACTCGAATTAGAATAGCAAACATAAGTAATTTTACACAATTGATCACAATATGTCACATAAGAAGATAAATGGATGAAACATAAATTCTATGGGAATTTTATATATATAAAAAATGCAAAATAATTCAAATATTTAAAGATACTTGAAAACACAAACTAGGGCTAGAAATTAAGAATTGTCATATATGGTCTTAATATAAAGCATATGATTTATGATGATTAATTTGAACATTTGAAATATAGAAAATCTCAAATGCAAAATGAATTGATTCAACTCATCACACAATCAATTAAATCAAATAAAATCAAACATGTCAACACATAGATATATCAAGTAATAAAACTCCCCCTAAATGTATGCATACATAGTAGGTTAAAAACATAAAGGATAAGAGATATATTACAAGTTTAGTATCAATGGCTTGATACCAAATAACCATTTGAAACTTTTATCCCTTCTTAATTAGCAATCTCCATTCACCTTCAGATTTTCCATGATGAGAATTTTGGTGAAAGAGTCCCCATCCTGCAATATCAAACATACTTAGGTCCTTGGGGGTTAGTATTGGAAGGGTCCTCCAATTTGAGGTGTGTCTTCCTAATATGGAAAAATACATTAATATGCCCAAAATTCATGCAATAATGACATCGGAGCTTAGACTCGTACGCCTTTCTCCTATGCACAAACTTAGTATAAGTAGGAGGTCTTCTCATACTTTGGTTATGTAAGTGCAAGCAAGTGCATAAGTGATAGGGAGTAGTAGAGAATTGTTTATGTTTGTGTGGTTGACATGCTTCTTGTTATACATGTAAGCATGATTAGCCTTTATTGAAGTAGGCTTTGAGTCATTTTGTGCTTTCCCTTTGCCTTTAGGCCTTAGGAATTTAGTGCTTGGAGCCTTTTTTTTCCTCATGACCTCAACACTTGAGGTTTGAGGTGTTGTTGGTTTAACAAATGTAGTATGTGATGATGTGGATGTAGAGGCTCCATTGAAGCCTAAACCATGTCTAACTAAAGGAGGTCTTTGAGATACAATAAGTGTATCCATAGCTTCCTTTTCCTTGTGAAACTTAGAGATGCAATTTCTAAGCTCAATGACTTCATCCTTTAAGAAGTCATTTTCCTTTCTTAAGGAGGTTAAGGATGAAGATGATTTTAAGAGACTCAATAAATTTTTTGAGTTCTTCATTTGAAGTCCTCAATTCACTTACAAGATTGTTCAAGGATTCAAATTCATCCTTTAACTTGGAACATTTTTTCTTGTAAGTTTACATTTGTGACTTATATTTGTCACATTTAAAAGTGAGAGCTTTTAAAAACTCTTTATCTATATCATCAAATACATCATAATTATCATAAGGGCGTGAAGAAGTATTTACCTCTTTGGAGGAGTCCTCTTAAGCCCTGAAGCAAAAGTTTGCTACGTAATCTCCATCTTCATCTTCATCTTCATCACTTGAATCATCATCCCAAATAGCCTTAAAACTCTTCTTCTATTCCTTGTGATGATAGGAAGATGACTTTCTTTGGATTCTTCTTTCTCTTATCCTTTTCATCAACTCCTTAGTCTTTCTAG
>CATIWR010026999.1:0-15352 GCA_949677035.1 Omphalea diandra
TTTTGATCTTGACAAAGGAGATTGATCATGTCTAATATTTCAAATAAGTGTTATTTTGCAGCCTTTAGTTTTTATCTAAAGTTGGAAGTTGGATGAAGCTCGAAATTTCTCAAGTATGAAAAATGACTTCTAAATCGTGACTGCTACATTGTATTCACGACCGTGATATATGAAGAAGCATTGTTAGAAAGCAAACATGCAAAATCACAGAGCCATTCTCGGTGGCGATTCATCCAAATGACAGAATCTAAAATTAACAGACGAAATCATGGTGTGTGTCACACCCTAATCGCGATTGTGAATTTTGAAGTGACTCATAAGGGAAGCAAGTCTACAGTCACAACATGATACATGTTCCAGCAAACCGTTGGAAGTCAAATTCACAAAGGCATGTTGTTGGTAGCGACCGCGAATTTTGAAGAAGAAGATAACCATTTTTGGCAGACAAATTCGCGTCCTATGTCTCGTCCTGTACAAGAAAGCTCATAACCGTGACTTATGAAAGTAGGTAAAAGAGCAACGACTATATTTTTCTGGTGAATTAATCAGAAGCTGCCATGTAGACTAGCCGTTAGACACAAATGGGATTTTCATTTAGAAATTTAGATTTCGCGACCGCTAATGAGTAGTAGCGACCACGAATTGAGACTGTCAAGCATTTAATGCATAATCTGTCAAGCATGTCTCAAAGATTTGATGAGTTATGTTCTGCAACGTCTTTTTGATGAAGTTTGGCTATAAATACTCCATTAAACAGCCATGAAGAAGGTTACTAAGAAATTTATTACAAGTAATTAAAGCTTTTAATCTTTACTACTCATTTTCTTCAATTTTCTTTATGAAATTGTAAGTGTTAGGTGTGAGCATTAAATACCAATTTGTAAGGTTGTAGTGTTAGCTTGTAAAAACACTTTAAGTATGAGCCTAGTGAAACACTTGAGTGAGGTTGTGTGTTAGCCTAAAAACAAATTGTTATAAGGTTATGTGTGAGCCATCAAAACACAAGTTGTACAAGTTAGGTGTGAGCTTGAAAACACCTTGAGTTAGTGAAATACCCAATTGATAGATTAGGGAGTGGACGTAGGGCCAATTATACCTGAACCACTATAAATCGTTGTCTCATCTCTACTCATTCTTCTTCCCTTCTTCTTTGTCTTTTAATTTTTTATATGCCAATTCAACCCCCCTTCTTAGTACCAAGGGACAACACATACAATTCTCACTTGACTTGTACTCAAATGTAAAATGTCACAATTTGAACACATATACACATAATATAATCCAATCATGTCTTAAAATCATCATGCATACACATTAGAATCCAATTATGGCTTTTACTAAACTTTGATGTAACTTCTCTCTTGGACTTCCTCAATGTGTTAAGATCCTAACATTTGATACATGCATGATTATAAATATGTCAAAATGAGTTTGCATTCTTGGTATGTAACTATGGTCATATTCCATGCAAGTGGGACTAGTATTTATGCTTATTATTCTTATATGGCAGCTTGACCTTACTACACTCTCACTATAATAACTCTTAGTATACTTATCCAAATGACTTGATACTTTTTCTGCTTAAATTATACATAGAATTATATAACATAGTCAAAATTTAGGTTAATGTAAATCTTATAGAAAATATGATGGTTTTTTGAATTATGCTCAATTTTAATGTGATCACAATTTGATCATATCTTACATTCTTAGCCATATCTCAAATTGTTCAAATCCAATTGCAAAATTGATTTTCCAAAAGTTATTAAACACATAAAATAGCATTTTTCATGCTTTCGACCTTATCTAATTCATTTTATAATATCATGAGAATAAATAATCAATATTAAGGTGAGCAAGTCTCAATATGTTGATAATCAGACATGATGAAGGAGCAATATCTCCACACCCATGATATATCTAGCAAAACTATTTTACAATAATCTATATGATAACTCTACAACTTTTATGCTTTATACACCACCTATTTCTCATTCTATGGCTATCAAGTATGGGTAAATTGAATCAATAGGTTAAGCAGGTTTCATCAGGTTCAGGGTCAATTACAATAAAAAAGAAATATCTCTTTCCACATAATAAATTAAGCAAAAAAGTTTTATAGGAATTTAGAGGAGATATAAACCTACAAATGTAATATTTTTCACTTTGTCTAAATTAGCATAGAATGTTATCAAAATATGTGAACAAGTCTAAACTGAAGAGGTTTCGACAGGTTATGAACTATCCATAATGAAGGAGAAATAACTCTTCACACACACCATATTAAGCAAAACAATTTTACATACATTTAGATGGGGAATAAATCTAAAAATTTCATGTTTTAAACTTTCTCTACTTCCTCTTCTAGGGTTATAAAATCATGGGTGCAACAATTTACTCAAACAATAAAACCAACACAATCAACTCTGATTTCTCTTATGCTTCAACTTCCATGCATGAGCTCTACCTATAATTAATCCATAATTCTTACTAACCATGTATGTTTAACAAGTTATAAGTGAAAAAATGTTATATGGAAAAAAGATAAAATCATTTACCCCTTTTGCCAAAATTATAAAAGCTTAGGTCTAGCTAGCTTACTTTTCTTCCTCTTCTTTTTCCTCTTCTTCTTATTATTTTTCTTCTTCTTCTTATTCTTTTTCTTCTTCTCCTTCTTCTCCTCCTCCTCCTTCTTCTCCTCCTCCTCCTCCTTCTTCTCCTATTTCTTTCTTTCTTTCTTCATTTCTTTGCAAGCTATCTTTTGATGCACTCCCCTGCATTTTTTACTTTTCTAATATGTTCATAAATGAAGAGAAATTTAATTTGTATACCTACTATAATATGGCAAAACATAGTGGCTTACTACAATTGGTTAGATATTAAATTCTCCTCTTTTAGTCCCTTTTCTTCACTCCTTCTTCACCTTCATCCATATGTTAATTCTCATATGATCCTTATACTTTTAAATAAGCTCTAAAACATCATTATTTATGATACTATAACATGCACACAACATATGATAATTTGTCATGCAACTGTGTAAACATTACATCTATGTTCAAAAGCCTCAAATGCAATGGTACAAATGTTGTCATCATGCTTATCAAATGCACATATCTAAGAGATCACTTATGTAATGCACATGTTCATATGGGATTGCAAATCATTTAAGCAATGGGTGTGTTCATGAGAGAATACTAATGAATAAGGATTGGGATGCTACAATTTATATATAATCTAGTAATAACTAATATCAGATAATTTTAGTGTACCATAAATTTAGTCTATTGGTGAAATAACAAATATTATTTTGATCCTTAAACATTTAGTTTGAGTTGGGACTCACTTTTATTTCAGACTCAATGGATAAAACTTGAGATACGTAAAAGGTTTTACCCTAAGATGGTATGATCTATATTCCTACTTATCACTTGTTTATATATAACAAGTTTATTCTTGTGCATTGCATAGTTATAATAATAAATTCACTTAATATGTGATTCAAATCAATAAGATTTATAAAACAATCATATTACGTGAATATTTAGTGTTATAATTAGTTTAAACTCACAATTAAAAAATAATTGTAATTAGTTGAATTTTAGTGAGTTAAATAAAAATTTGACATAAATAAAAAATTAACAACTAAAAATAGAGATAGAAATCTATAAAAATTAAGCTACTGTATATTTTCAAGTGTGTATTGTATGAGAAAATTAATTAAGCTAATTATGCAATTTTCAAGATTGTATGGAAAAACTAAGTTATTATCTATATTTTCTTTAAAAAAAAATTACATTTAAAAAATAAGTATTAAAATATATGTTTGGATAACATTTTTTATATTAATGGAAGGACATTTAAGCGAGAAACAATTAAATGAGAAGTTGCCACGTGTACAAAAGCTGACATCAGTGGCTTCTGCTTCAGTAATATTTAATAAATGTGGAAGAACAAAGCATCCTTCATCTACCAATGAGTGAACATAGTTCTATCATCATTGATAAAACATGTTTCATTGATCATTCATGTAAAGCACTAAATTCATCCCCATACTAACATATGCAGTAGGTTATTCAAGTAAGGTTAAAGGGTGTTTTGATGAAACATTTTGACAAGATTGAGTTCTCAACTCTTTATTTATTCATCTTTTTCCATATTTCATCATTTAAATTCATGATATGCTCTTTTGCAAGTTCCTTGGCAAGACCATTGTCACTCATGTACGACATAATAGAATTTGCAATTTTGCCTCTCTCTAATTATGCTTATGTAATATAAAACATATCATAGTAATATATTTTCAACCTTAACACCTTTGAAATGGTGATGATACACCACCTTATTCCCTTACGAAGGAAAATAAAAGGAAGCAACAACCTTCATCATTTTATTTTGATGCAACAAAGCAAGGCTAATGTAAGAGATCACGATACTTTTTTAAATCTCTTTAAGCTCCTGTGCCATTTTGTCACTAAGTGATATATTAGCATGAACTAATTGAAAGGGCCCTAATGAAGAGATCCAAGCATTTTCAAAATAGAAAATGCTTGAGATAGTGACAAACCATCCCAAATAGTGATATAATGATACATATGGGAAGGCCTTCTCCTCACGACAAAGTAAGTAATAAACAAATACTAAAGGAGTTAATTCACCTAAGGAGAAAATTGTAAATTTTAGTAGTTCATTGACTTAACTTTTACTTTCTTCCTCTCTCAACACCTGTCATTCTCTACACTCTCTTCCTCTCTGTATTGTGTAATTTGATAACCTTAATTTAATAGCTGGCCATAATTTCTATCTTCAACCTTAACTGTATAAGAAGACCATCAAAGGATGAAATTTTTCTCTTGAAAACCCGACTATATTTTGAAGGGAGAATTGTTATTGATTTTGATGTTAGGTTTATTTATTCTTTAGAACATCAAATAATCATGTAAGTGAAAATTAAATTTTATTTTATCCTCCATTTGAGATGGATTTGGTGTTAAACGTCTTACATGTGTTGTGAGTTTTGAGTAGAAAAAATTAATTCATTGCATGTATCCTGTGTTGTGATGCATTGCAATGATTCATTCTCCACTTAGAGTTTTCTTAGTTACCACTTTGTTGTAAGTGATTTTTTAATAATCTAGAATCAATTTAATAAAAATAATAAGAGAATGTTTTCGTTAGCTAAAACTGTAGAAATTTTGAATTACAAAACCTTTAGAGATATCCTTTCTATAAAGGAACACAATAAATTAATACAAAACACAACCATATGAAATCTTAATTGAAATGAAGGGATAGGTTAATAATTAGTATCAGTTTACATACCCATGAATAAAATAACCAGCATTAGACAAACATTGTACTTTACCAACTGTAGGAAGAATGCAAAATAGTAGCCAATCCACTGGCTAATCAACCATAAAGAATAGCATGTGGTTGCAAGTCCAAATAAGTTATTTGAAAATATCATAAAGGAAAAGAAATGGAAGAGAAACAAATAATTTTTCCTTATAGGAAAAACTTACATTCTTAGCACTTCTCATACCTTTTCCCAATAGATCATCAAAAATAGATTGCCAACTTCCTTTTCCTCTGAAGTAAAGCTTAGTTTGTTGATTCATAAAATTAACCCACATAAGTACATAAACATTTCAAGATTTCTAATAAGGAAAACGATCTAAAAGTCTAAGGAAATTACACTTTCTAACTCACTGAATCAACTTTTTTGATATCAGTAATAAATGATGAGTATCACCGTACTTAATCTTAATTCTATTCCAGTAGTAAAAAAATTTCATATTCAAATAAGAGGCAACCAACTCTGTTACTTTAAAACTCAAATTAACCTAAATGTGTATATAATGGGAATAAACAAATTTTATTACAACCAAATCTATACCAGGATTGGTAGCTTACTTACTCCCCTTGTACATATCCTTTCTTTCTAGACAATTAGCAATATCAGTACACATCCTCCTTCTTATTACAATAATATAAGAAGTTTTTAACATATACGTGGATCTAGTTAACTTAATGAATCAATATTGTTAAAGATTCCAGAAATAAATGGCTAAATTAATAATTATGTGAAAAAATAATTAAATTAAGTTATAGTTAAAAGTGAATACCCCCATGCGAACGAACCAGTTTTCAGTCCCTAAACTATATCCCTTGTCAAAATGGTAAGTATGTGGACTAAAATCTAAACAAACTACAACCATAATAGGCAATTGGAATGCTACCTTTTTAATTTGTAAGCAATATTACAATAAAAACTAGAAGAAAACACCATTGGCCTAATCTTGAATCACCCATATATATGCTTGCACAAAACATTGTAATTTGTGAGTATAACCAAATAATAACATAGAAATTAGAAGACAATATATAAATAAATGATTATGTATGAATTATATGATATAATTCTATGAAATGATGTGTAAAAAGTGGATAGGTTCATGTAGAACAAAACATTAGTAATATTAAAAATGCTTGGGATGGTGACAAAATTTGTTACTTTTGTTACTCCAAATAAATTTGTTACTTTGGTGTCTAAAGATGGATATGCTTTTAGGTATTAGTTTTTTTTTCTTCATATAACCCATTTATTAATAATTTTCATTCATTTTAGGTGGTCAAATTCCATGATCAAATCATTTTCCACTCTAAGTTTTTATCCTTAGAGGCACCATTTTCTTTATTAAAAATTTTACTATTCGTGTCATTATTAATGGAAACAATGTTTTTTTTTTTTCATATACTATTATAACATATGAAGAAATTGGAGTTGAATTTCGATATAAAAGTATTTGTACCTATTCACACCTAAGCTCTGAAGGTCTTCTTTTTTAATCAAAATTGCAACTTGATAAAGTTGATTTTGTTTGTTGATTTTCTCAATAGATATATTATATTTCTTGTAGCAATGTGGTGAACTAAGTGTTTATATGCTAGTAGATATCACAAGTGGCATGTGATAAATGAGGTTGGATTAGAATTATAGTAAAGAGGCAACTTACTATTTTGTTTGTAATTTTGCACTTTAAACCACAAGGTGGCGTGAACTGTATCAAAATTAGATCTTTTGTACCTTTTAAATAGAAAAATATAGTTGCACTCTCTATCACTTTGCCATATTCTTACACTAACCTCTTAGTCTCTCATCCACAAACATTGAATCGACCTATACAAGATGTAAAGAATATGCATTAAAATTAGATGGTCATATTGTGGACAGAAAAATTTTTACATGGGACAAAACAAAGGACAAAAAAAAGGGAAAAAATAAATTTAATGATATTTGATCACAAATTATAAGCATTGAAATAAAATATTAAACACCTAATTTCTTAACTTAATTTTATAAATATATGAACAAAATAATCATTATCGTTATTTTTTGATTTTTCAAAAATTGGAATAACTGAAGTCAATTGCATCATTTTAAAATAGTCACTGCTAAAGATCAGTCAATTTTTGAAAATAAAAGAAGTTAAAAAGACAATTTGTTCTCTTTTGTGTTAGACGTAACATCTTCGTCATTGAAGATTATTCATTTTCAATTTTGTGCTTATTTTTACCAAAATAATTAAGATTTTGAATGAAAAGCTTTTTTTTTTTTTTTTTTTTGCTTTAGTTTTTCACTATGAACTGAACTTATCACATTTTATCTCATCATTTTGAATCTTATTTCTATGTTATCCTGAGTATATGTAGTCAGACATTAAGTGAGTATTATGGCAACTCAACTAATTCATTATGGATTGCAACTGAATCACATATAAATCCTATTAGATAATTGCATATGTCTGTAATTCAGTTATTGAAATTGAAAGGATTCATCTTTAGAATTAATTAAATAATATAGTTGATTTTATAGAGGGACCATGCATCTAAGAGAATTTTAATGTGATTTTGATTCAAGAAAGTAAAACTTTCTACAGATACTTAGTTTCAACATTGGTTAATAAAGGGTAATAATTTTTTGCTATGGTTGATTATTATACTCAATGAAAATGGGGAAATATTATATATTTTTAGAACTCAATGAAAATGAGGAAAGTCAAAAATAAAATTATTAGCCTATGGTTACCCAGTATCAAAATGAAATTAGATTGGCTAGCTAGAATTAACCAATATGCACTTCAGGCACTTAATTATAAGTAGTAACTAGGTTAATAGGTGGTATTATCTACTTTAATGTTTTTTTTTTTAACTAAACATAAAGTATGCATTTAGGGTTGTTAAAGCTGTTGGGATTACTTGAATTAGAATTCACGAGAAGGATTATAGTCTTGTGGTGACTATGAAGAAAGTCCTTGTATGTATTTACTTAAGGATTGTGTTATAGTTCAGTGTTTGGCTTGAGTTTGATGTCTAATATAATTTACATTTTGGATATAAGACAAGCTCTTGGATCCACAAGCGTCAAATATTTTCCTACTACCAAGTACCTTAGTTTGCTACCAACTAGCATGGCAATTAGGTTTTCCACCCTATCAACATGTTGATATAAAACCTTGATGGAATTTGATTACTTAAAATATTGTATAGAATTTAGGTTTTTATGAGAATCTTGCTTATAAACTTTTATATGGTTTGACTGGTTCATTATATTTTTATTTCAAATTGATTTGATATAATTTCTTTAAGATTTTGTGTTCCTGGAAATGTTTTTTGTACATGGGGATGAAAGATGCAAAGGGAAAATTTGCCATAATCGAGTTATAATTGAATAAGATTTCATGACAAAAATTGAATGATACTTCTATCGTCCATAGTGTTCTCGATGCTTATTAATTTTACATCTTATTCTACCACTTACCCTAATCCAAAAATCTTTTATTATATGACCTCATTATGTAATGATTTAAACTAACAACATTACTTATGCTTGAAAATGGTGTCAATTGCTGACATACAATATTCATTATCATAAGTCTTAAAAGTTTATAGAACTTTGAAGATCTTGATCATATGGTGATATTTTGAATAAACAAATCATAAATACAACATGTAACCATTTGAAAGGGGAAAATTACATGTATTTTGTCCATTCATGTTCATTAATGACCTTACTTTCAAGCTATATTTAAGGTCATTATAGTATAAGAAATTAAGATATACATAATATTACCTTGAATCCAAAAAGATCATCTTCATATGTGTCATATTGACATGTTACATTCAACTTAGAGTCATACATGCTAAAAATAGAAAAAGTAAATGTTAATCAAACTTTGATGTAATGTTAGAAGCTTAAGGATCTGATAGAAATAAATAGGAAAGCCAAATTTGCTTTGTAAAAGTAGTTTGATTCCAAAGATCTATGTTTTTAATTCCTAAACCACAACAAGTTTTAGAGGAGCATACTGACCTTTAGGAAACTGGACTTCATTTGTTTCCTTCAGCTAATCCTATCCAAATGAAGTTCATATAAAGCTTTTAAATTTCTCCTATCATACCTTTCAAAATAATGAATATTTGAGATTATACATTCAGGCTTAGTAAAATAGAATTTATTAATTATAATCTACCTGCATATGACAAATATTTATTACAACAATTGATAATTCTTCTTATACTCCTCAAAAATAAGCTTTTGACAATGATGTGTATATAGTCCATTAGTAATCAATGGTACTCTTAAATATTTAATTAGTAGAATTCCCTCTTTATAATCTATTGCATTGAATATTTGAGATTGAATAGAAGGGAACACACCATTAAGAATGATAAATCTTTTTTTATTATTTACTTGAGCCTAAAAAATGAGAAAATTTTTTAACATTCTATCAAAGTGCATTACAAACTTTACATCCCCATAACATAATAACAAATAGATCATATGCAAAGTAAAAATGTGTCATTTTTAAAGACTTGCATCCTTGATGAAATTTAAAATCCCCAACACACATGACTTTTATTCCATATCAAGGATAAATAAGAGAAGAGATTTAACATATCCTTGTCACGATCCCTTCCTCTATAAAAATAGCCCTCCAATGAACCATTGATTATAATAGAATTTCTCAGTGATCTCACACATATAATTAAGAGATGAATGATTTGCAAAGGAAATTTTAATCCCAAAAGATTCTCCTTTAGAAAATCCCATTATATTAAGTCATAAGCTTTCCTAATGTCTACATTAACTAGTACATTTAAGATGACTATTAGGCTTGTGGTCGTTATGGACTAATTCATGCGACAAAAGTGCATTGTCATCCATCTAACTGATAAGAATGTCTAGTATGATGTTCTTTAATCTAATAGTGAGAACTTTAGTAATACACTTAAGAAGACATTACAACACACAATGGGACAAAAATCTTTTGAAATTTCAGGAGAATAGATCTTAGGAATAAAAGATAAGATAAGAAAAGGCTATGGCATTTACATGTTCGATTAGTTTAGCAGTTGTAAAAAAAATGATGTTTAATAAATGATTATAACGTATGTTTTCCTATTTTCAATTTATAAACAATCTTTAAAATAATGTAGTTAGTGACTATAGTATAGGGCACGTAATTTTGAATGTTCCATCCATATATTGAAGAATTTGAAAAGTTTTAATCCATCATTGGATTCTTGTTATTTGTTATTACTATTAGGTAATGATAAAAAATGCCTGCACTAATAGCCATGTATGTAGAATTACCAAATGAATCTAGCCATTTATTGTTGGCCATGACTCTATCAAACTCTCTATAGACATTGATGATGTTATTGATTATTTATCTTGCTAAATTTGCATCCACAGTGTTTAAGCTCACTTAGATTGCAAATAGATAAGCTTTTTTTATATGACGCAATACTATAAGCATAATTGTCAAATTTCTCTAATTTATCTAAAGTGGCATTAATATCTCCCAAAACCATTTAAGGAACATCAATGGTATACCTATGTGAGTGCCTTAAAATTTTGCAGTTGCATTTGAATTAGTGGAATCTTACTTGCAACTCTATCTTTTTATCGACCAATAGGGGATTGAGAGGACAAGTATCTCTATGTTGGTAGTAACCCAAAGGTGTGGCATGTGATTGGATCATTGGGGGATCCTTTTAGGCCTTGCACAATTTCAAAGCCCTTAGTTCAAAATGCTAGTCATCAGGGGACCAAAAATGGGACAATACATTGGTACCATCCTAAGGAAATATGGAGCTGTCACCCGACCTTAGTCAGGACAAGAATCTAGGGAAGGCAAAATCTAAACTTAATCTAAGTCAATTAAAAGGCCCATTTCATC
Source organism: Omphalea diandra (assembly GCA_949677035.1). Lineage (NCBI taxonomy): Eukaryota > Viridiplantae > Streptophyta > Magnoliopsida > Malpighiales > Euphorbiaceae > Omphalea > Omphalea diandra. The sequence continues at coordinate 11,247 of CATIWR010026999.1, forward strand.
TTCACCCTATCAGAAATAGGGTTCAAAAACTGGATACAACTTAGGGAAAAGGTTTGGCACCCCAAACTACCCATATATTAGGATCTGGCCTTCGAGCATCATTGTTTTAATTTTAATATTTTAGTCGAGTAATTGATTAATCTAATTAGTGCCCTAAACATATATCTTATCATGATTCACCTAAACACATCAAGTCATCAACTTCAAAAGGAAGGGGACTATGTGACATGGCATTAGGTTTAACATATATCATTACCCATTCACACATGCATAATCATCAAAAAGGGGTAAGGGGGTTAGGCACTATGACTAAATAAGGGTTCCATGCATCTCATCCATACATAACATTCATAAGAAAGGATGAAGGTCACATGTTCATGGTATAAGGTAAGCATGTATTCATCCATTCATTCATGATTTTAACATTAATGTAAAAAAGGGTCAAAGACCAAGTACACGACCTCATCCCAAACAATTCTACCTACACTCAAAGGAAGAAACCAGTTAGTGATGAACTAACACGAAAGCAAACAAGCAAGAAAAACTTAAAGTAAATGTAAAAGCCAAGAAAGGTCCATGATGATTACCATGCCATAACTCCATTGTCAAGGAACTTAAGATGTATCTAAGTCTATAGTCATCACATTTTACAATCACAAATTAAAATATAACATAATCATTATACACAAACCATAAATAGTTAAAGAAGTAAATATGCAATCTAAGACACTTTGGAGGACTTTCAATGGCCCAAGGCATAATCTTCATGCAAGAGTCTTAAGATTGATGAATCCTTCCCTCATATAGGTCTTACAGAGCCTAGCATCTATGAGCATTATTGACCATGATGCAGGGTGAGTATGCAAATCAAGAAAATGAATAAGAGCCAAAATACTATTCACATGTTCCTAACACAAATGAAACTAATGAAAAGAGGACTCTTAAGGTCCTTGGAACCTCAAGTTCCTCACTTTGTGACTATCCTAAAATGAACATGATAGAACTAAAACCCATCCTTGACTCTACATGAAAGAGCATGAGCATTAAGATAAAAAGAACCATGAAAACCATTGTTAAATTCATCAAGACTCTATTTTGAAGTGAATAAGGGTCCTTATGTATCCAGTCTTAACATATTTTTTCATTAGAGTGATAAAAAAAAATAAAAGAATGTATTTGATAAAAGAAATTTGGATGAGCAAAATAAGAGTTTCACATAGTTGTGCCCAAGAAATCAGGGTTGTACAACCCCCAAATCTTAGGTTTTCGAAAACAAAAAAGAGAAAAAAAAAGGTGGAAGAAGAGGTAAGGGGGTGTTCAAGATGCCCTTATATGTTTATGTATCCTCTAAGGCTCACTAGTTCAATGTTTTCCTCCAAAATGCTTAAGGAATACATAAGTGAAAAGTTTAAGCTTTATTCTACCTTGGAAATGATTAGATAAGTTGGAGTTTTAGGGTTTTTTGTGTTTAATGTTTTTTGAGGTGTAATTTATGCTAAGTAACATTAGGGTTTTCCAAGCCTCCCATTCTCTTTAAAAATATGGGGATATTTATAATTGTTGGGTAAGTGCACAATGCTAGAAATAGTTCTAGTTGCACCATGGATGCATCCAATCACAGAGATTGAGATGAATGTACTAGAATTAGGTTTTTCATATGGAATGTATAGCCAAAAATGGGTTGTACATCCATATTTTAGGGTTGTACAATCTTTAGGTTAAAAAGAGGGGACTAATTCCAGAAGGTTTTAAGTATTAAGGTTTAAGGTATGGTTGTATATCCTTGAGAAAGGTTGTACATGTCTATTTTAGTGTGATCTACATCATTGTCTAGTGGGATGTACACCTTTCTAAGCAGGATTGTTCTTAGATTTTGTTTTAGGCTTTAGCTTGATTCTAGGCTTGGCTTTAGGTTTTTCGAAGTTCTCCTAAGGCCTTATTTCTCTTACTTTAGCTTTTTCCGTTACATCATGGGGAATAAATTTGTTTTTCATGATCAAGCTTGCATCCTAAGACCTAAATTATGATGCTTACAACCCCTTTTTAATGTTTATCCTATCTCTTTCATCATTAGCACCATACACCAATATAACGAAAAAGTGATTTGATTTTAGTTTACTTCATAATGCATAAAGTGAGAATATATAGCAATAATAATGACTTGATAAACAACAAAATTGTAGAAAAGCCATATGCGACCTAGTTTGAAAACCTGAAGCTTTATTCCTTTCCATACTTTATCCCTATTGTCAAAATAGACTCTACTTTTTACAATCCTTATTAGACTAACTTGCTCTTTAGATTTTTCACTTTTGATTGCTTAATGGTATATCATTAAGACCTTTGATGTTCCAATAATCATTCATTTTCCCTTATCAATGGATCCTATATCTTTTTATGCTTATCATCAACTATAAAACTTAAGTTGATAGATGAAGAATGACCTTTAAATTCATTAGATGTTGTACCCTTGAAAGTGCATATAGTTGTAAGATATAAACCAGCCATTAGTCATATGATGAGTTAACCAACAATAATCTGTTATGTTTAGTATTTACCATTTTGAGTTCAGTGTTATTCAGTGATCACTCATTGAAATGTTGAAGTTTAGTAAGTCATTGGCTCTTTATTATGTGTAGATTTAATAGCACACAATACATTATTTTGTTAACTTTCCATACCTTTTTCATTTTTAAAGCATTTGAGCATTTGCTTTTAAGATTGCACTATCTTCTTAGACTGATCACACAAGCCATGTAGCCATTCATACTCCAAGTTTTAAGTAAAATGTGGCCTCATTTCTTCCTTCAACACTACAAACTTAGGCACACTTATAGGTGAGATGTAAAATATATCAACCAAGTTTAAATACTTAACTTGATAGTGCAAAACATTAACAACTTTTGATGAGAAACCACTCATTCTCCCTGATATTAACCTTCATTTCAAAAAAAAAAAGAGCTAAGTGAAAAGGGTATGCTAATTTATAAATATGTAGACAATAAAATATCAAGCGTATGAGTATACTTTTTGTGCATTTTAGAGTAAAATATAAATTCAATGGAATATTTATTATTAGTTTAATAATTTCATTTTAATGTGATGTTAGTGACGACTTTATTATCACACAATAATATTATACCGATATTAAATTGGAGATTAATTTATTTTAGGTGAAATGGAAAGAAGTTGAAAGAGAAAGAGTAACAAAAGGTCAACTGATAACATAACAAGCGTGAAAAATAGTCTATGTGATATGGAGCATAGACCAACATATTGGACTACTATTAGGTATGTTGTAGTCTATTTAGATATTATTGCTTATTTTTAAAAATAAAAAGCACTCAAAAATTTTGAGAGGGCTGCATAACTTTCTTTATTGATAAATTTCCTATTTATATATGAAAAACCAATAAACAAATCAAAAATCTCCATATGAATCAATTAAAAAAATAACAACCAAGCTGAAATTCTAAAAACTTAAAAACATGTTAACACAACTAAATTAGTTGTTTTAGTTTATTGTTGTGATTTGCTAAATTTGTCATCACTAAATACATCAAACCCTTCAATATTTTAGTTGCATGTATATTTTCCTTTATAAGCAAACATGTCAACATTGATGCATCATAGTCGTAATACGTTATAATTTAAAAAGTGATGGCAATAAGTTATCTTCTAGTAATTTGACATGCATTGTTGAGGAAATGACAAATGAGGGTATAAAGGATGTAGATAACAAGGTACAATATGATTAGTTATTTTCTTATTCTTTTTATGACATGTTGGGATACATTTTAATTTGAAATTGCTTTGCAAATTAATGCTTTAAAACCAACCATGTCAATATAAATTGATAGCATAAATGGTTCGCTAAATTTAATTATTGTTTTTATTATTATCACTATTATAGAGATTGTTAAAGCCAAAATAATAATAATAATAATAATAATAATAATAATAATAATACAAAACGGAGTTGACTGCCATTTAAATTACAAATAAAATATATGAGGTTTATATATATATATATATATATATATATATATATATATATATATATATTGATGTTTATTAAATTCTTTACTAATAAAAATTTGGTCCCC
>CATIWR010027000.1:0-24578 GCA_949677035.1 Omphalea diandra
TATATATATATATATATATATATATATATATAAATATATTACAAAATAATTAACTATAATATACCATAATGCATAACTTTTTTTTGTGTTTCAAACCTCTCTTAAAATATGTTATCTAAGTTTCAAATATCTCTTAAAATACCCTTTCAAATTTTCAAAACTTAAAAGTATATTGTTTCACCATGTCATAAAAAAAAATTTTTATGTGATAATTTAAAATTCATTTTGTCACAACTAAAATATGTAAAAATTATAAATGCAATTCTACCTTTGTCCCAAAAAATTGTCCACTATTTTTTTTTAGATGTCCTAAAATACATGCCTGCTTTCTCTAATTATTATCAAATTTTACTAATTTGCCTTCATTAATTATTTAACTAGTAAAATATATTTATTTTCTCATTAAATATAATTACGAGCATAAGTAAAAAATATATTATAAATTATGAGTTATCAAAGCATTAAATATAATTTTCTTCAACAATGTGAAAAATTATACGTAACAATTTTTTTGGGACAAATAAAGTATTTTTGTCCTTTTCAAAGTCAACAAAAAAAGATTAGCTTTTTATATTATGAGAATAAAAAAAAAATGATGTGTGTGTATATGAGGAGTAAAATAGTCAACTAATAAATACAAAAAGAGGAGAGCTAAAATTCTTTCGGGAGTATCAATATTGTGAAGAATTTGGTTTTGTTATATGGACATAGTAAAGGAAATTACTTAGAGTATGTGCATTTAGGTTGAGCATGATATAGTTTTTCAAAAGGCGACTGATTTATAAGAACCTAAGAGGGCATTTGTTTAATAGTATTAACATTAGTTTGAAAAGCATAAGTCCAAAAATGAAAAGGAATATTTGCATGAGCTAGCGAAGTGAGACCATTATTAACTATTTGTTGAATTTAGCATTCAGAAATACCATTTATTCATAAATATATGGACAAACAATGCAACAAATAATACCAGTTCTTTTGAAAATGAAATTAATTTTTGAAACTTATCATCTCCAATAATAATGAAATGCTTTTATTTTGCAATTAAATTAGTGATGAATATTTGATTCAAAATTTCAAAAAACGGAGAATACTTCACTTTTATTTTTTAAAAAGTAAATCCAAGTAAAGCTGGTGAAGCCATCAATAAACAATATAAAATCATGAAATTCTAAGTTGGAAATAACCGGGATGGTCCCTAAAAATTGGAATGAATAATTAGAATTTTATTTCTTCTTCTTCTCTTAGAATGAACTAAATTTCTTATTATAGGGATTAAGGCGAAAGCCTAACATTTTTTTTCATGATTATATAAGGAGATTTTTATTTCAATTATGTTGGATTTCTTGATTTAATGTGCTTGAGCTTGAATAACCTGAGTATGTGATAGTCACATATATTTAAGGGTTAAGTTCTTAGATCATGGAGCAAAAGTGGAAGTATAAGGTTAGTTATAATATATTAAACTAGAGAATTAATACCACAAGAGTAGGATTAATCTCTAGAGATGTTCAAGGAATATTCACATAAACTAATGCATTATTATTAAGCTTTGTGACCACGAGAGCAGTCATAATCTCAGTAGTAATAAACTCAATTTCGCTAATTTAAGAAATCTATCCTCAAGGATAATCAATTCATTTGAGAAATATATTATGTGTAACTGTGAAGAATGTTGTGGTGTAACCAAAATTCTATAAAAATTAATTGCATAAGAGTTTTCTTTCATTCAGTTTATATTTTGTTAATTTATTTTAGAATTTTTTAGATTTTTAAATGAATTATTCTTCATTGTTTGATTACTAAATAATAGGAAAATTTAGTTCTTTAGTACTTATGAAAATCAATCTTTGTGGGAAGGATCTCTACTCTTCATTATATTACTTGAAGCGATTTGTGCACTTGTAAGAGTTTACATGCAACAAGTTTTTGACACTGTTGCTAGGGATTTTTTTTTTTCATAATATCAATATCACTTAAGTTTTCTATTAATCTAGTATTCAATTTCTGCATTTTAATAATTTTTGCAAGTCTAATTGTAGTCTATTATTTTCAAAAAGTGAAGCCTTTGGTGTATGCTACGCTAGAAAAGTTTTGAACTATTTCAATTTGATCCTAAAATTAAATGCACATTTCACATTGAATTTAAAAATAGAAAAGCAATTTGCTTATAAGGACAATGGCTGATGAAAGAAGACCAAAAGTTTTGCGAGAATTTGTCATGTCGTAGTCCCAATAAGCTCAATCAAGCATTTTGAAACTAACTATTGCTAATAACAATTTTGAAATTAAACCGGCGATTATTCAGATGGTGCAACAAAATACATGTGGATGTGAAGCAGTTGAAGATTCGAATGTCCATATCACCAATTTCTTGAAAATATATGCAACCTTCAAGATTAACGGGGCAACAAATGATGCAATCCGATTACAATTATTCCCCTTCTTCTTCAGAGATAAAGTTAAAAGGTGGATGAATTTTATGGCACCTAACTCTTTTGTCATTTGGGATGATCTCTTTAAAGCTTTCTTGTCAAAATATTTCCCATCGGGTAAGACTGCAATATTAAGGCAAGCAATTGCAATCTTTTATTAGGAGCTGGGTGAGATATTATATGAAGGATGTAAAAGATTTAAGGAGCTAGAAAGGAGGTGCCCACATCACTACTTGCCAAATTGGTTAATAGTCAAAAACTTTCTACAACAGACTTAAACATTAGGTACGCATTACTATAAATGCCACAACGGGAGGTGCACTCATGGGAAATGAATCGATGATGCTTATGTTTTGTTAGAAGAGATGGCCTCAAACAACTACCAATGGGCAAGTGAAAGTGGGGTCAACAAAATAGTTATTGGTATTCATGATATTGATGTCTACACTATGATAAATGCTAAAGTGGATGTTGTTGTAAAGGAAACTTGATGCGATGAGTGTGCATGTTATTAGCACACCAATGATGAGTTGTGAATGGTATGGTCAAGGACACTTAAGTACTGAATGCCAAATGGGAAGTCTGTTTATCCAAAATTTTATCAAGCATGTGTAATATGTGTCTAACTTCAACAAGCAATCCTATAATCCGTATTCCAACACCTATAATCCTGGGTGAAGGAATCATCATAACTTTTGATGGAGTAATCAAGCTAATCAAACTAAACCTTCTCATCCTTCTAGTTTTCCTCAAAGGCAATAATGTGGTGTACCTATGGGCCAACATAATCAATAAGAGGAGAAACAACCTTGGGATGTGCAAAAGTTCTTAATTGAGAAGTTTGAGATGGTGGAGACCAAGCTAGATAAGATAGATAAACTTGATTTGAGGGTAAACCAAATGGAGTAACACAATCAGAACTTAGAGATTGAAATTAGGCAATTGGCAAATAATTTTGATGCTAGAATATAAGGTCCATTGCCAACAAGATTGAAATCAACCTAAAAGAGCAATGTAAGGCATTAACCTTGAGGAGTGGCATGGAGATACCTAAGCCCCATGTAAGGATAAGGGTGAAACTAAGAAGGCAGCCTCAAGAACACCAAGTATTCTTAAAAATCTAAAGGTTTCAGAACCAGAAAATGAGGGAGCAACCCTAACTTTCAATCCGAATGAAAATAATAAGGTGGAAGAAGCTAAAAAAGATGAGGGAGGCAAGCCTATACCAATGAAACCATATATTCCACCTATTCCTTTCCCTCAAAAGCTCTAAAAATAAAAAGCTAGGCAAGCAATATGCCAAATTTTTAAGATGTTCAAGCAACTTGACATCAATATCATTTTCTTAGGCTTTAGCATAAATGCCCAAATTTTTTATCTAATAAGAGAAAATTGAAGCAATTTGAGTCAACAACCCTTTTAGAGGAGTGTTGTGCCATAATTCAAAATAAGCTTCCACCTAAGCATAATGATCCAAGAGTTTTTCCATTCCTTAACAAATCTTTTATTGCAAATTTGATAGAGCATTATACGATTTAGGTGTGAGTATTAGTCTAATTCCTCTTTCTATTTTCAGGAAATTAAATCTTGGTGAGATCCAACCGACCACAACTACCTTATAATTAGTAGATCTTTTCATTAAATACGTAGTTGGAGTGGTGGAGGATGTGCTCATGCAAGTGGGAAAATTCTACATTTCATTAGATTTCATTATTTTAGACATGGATGAGGATGCAAAAACACCTTTGATTCTTGAAAGACAATTCTTAGTGACTATGGAGGCCATTATTAATGTGAAGAAGGGCAAACTCACCTTAAATGTGATAGGAGAATTGATAGAATTTAATGTCTTCAAGGCAACAAAATAACCCTATCCCATTGAGGAGTGCAGTAGAGTGATGTAATTAATAGTTTAGTGTAAAAGGTATCTTAAAAGGACCATTATGAAAATCCATTTGAAGCTTATTTATTTCAAGGGGCATCATTATCACATGAGAATTTAGAGATTGCAAGTGCAGCCCACTTCTTAGAAGTGAATCCTTCATTCAAAAATTTGAAGTTTGAAGAATTAGGACAAGGTAAGACTCTTCTCCCTCCTTATATTAAAAAAAAAAACTCTAATTTTAGAGCTAAATCCTCTTCCTCATCATCTAAGGTATGCATTTGTTAATGAAAACTTAACCTTACCTATGATCATTTTAGCTCATTTGACTAAATTGTAAGAAGAAAATTTATTAAGAGAGTTAAGGGAAAGGAAAAGAGCCATAAGATGGACTATTAGTGATATAAGGAGCATCAGTCCTTCTTTTTGCATGCACAGAATTCTCATGGATGATGATCATAAACCATTCATCAAGCACCAAAGGAGATTAAATCCTCATATAAGGAAAGTAATGCGAGCTAAAATTTCAAAACTCTTAGATATGGGTATTATATACTTGATATATGATAGCTCATGGGAGAGTCTAGTGCAAGTTATGCCTAGGAAAGGTGGGATGACCATAATTGCCAATGAGCAAAATGAATTAATTCTCACGAGAATAGTTACTGAGTTAAGAGTATGTATAGATTATAAAAAGCTTTATAAGGCAACTCAAAAAGATTAGTTTCCCTTGCCATTCATTAATTAAATGCTTTAAAGGCTTTTGAGTCATGCCTATTACTGCTTTTTAGATGGTTATTTCGGGTATAATTAAATTCTTATTGATTCGAAAGACCAAGAGAAAACTACTTTCACTTGCCCTAATGGTACCTTTACCTTTAGGAGAATGTCATATGATTTGTGTTAGACTAGGTTGGTCAAACCTAAGTCAAAGACCTCTTTTGATCTTGACAATGAATATTGATTAGTACTAATATTTTGCTTAAGTGTTGTTTTTGCAGTAAATAAGTTAGAGTTTCATTGAAAGTTAGATGAAAGTCTAAATCTCTAATTTGAGTAAGACATCCTAATTCGTGGTCAAGATCCCATAATTTGTGATTGTGACCTTGCAACAAGGGTGGATGAAGTTAGGCAAGAAGAATCCGCAGAGGAAATCACAGTCGCAATCTTGCAAAGGGAAACTTAACTTTCACATAGAGAAATTCGCGATGGTGTCCACGTCTTATGTCACGACCGCGAATTTCATAGTTGAAATGAGGGAACCGAGTCTATAACCACAACACGCCAAACGTCAAAAGAAATCATTAGAATATCAAAATTCATAAGGGCGAATCACTTGTCACGATGGCAACTAAAAGTGTTTTCTCCTCACTAAATAGAGGAATTTGCGATCTCAGTCGTGCCCAAAAAGGACATCAATCATGATCATAAATTTTGGTTGAACAGTGGAACACAATGGCTATATTACTTAGAGCACTAATGACACATTGACACATGGACTAGCCATTAGACACAAAACGAGGTTCTCTGCAGCGATTTTAGGCTTCCCTATGTAAATTGGAAAATCATGACCATAAAATGCTAGTCATGATCGCGACTTCAGTTTGACAAGCATTTAATGCAAAATCTGCCTAGCATACTTTAGAGATTTAGGCATAGTTTGTGAGTAACATCTTTTTGGTGGATGTTGGTTATAAATACTCCACCAAACATATGTAAACGCAAGAGAATTTCATTAACTATAACCAAACTCTTGCAAATTTGTTTCATAACTTCTTACTCTTGAATATGAGTTCTTGACTATTTGGCGTTAGCATTAAACACCTTTGTAATTTGGTTGAGAGTTAGCCTAGCTTCTAAAACTTTTGTAATATATTGAAGTGTGAGCCTATCCAAAACACTTGAGTAAGGTTTTATGTGAGCCTAGAAATACAAAGTGTAAGGGTTGTGTGTGAGCCATAAAACACATTGTATAAATTTGGTGTGAGCTTGAAAAGACCATTTTGAGTTGAGTGAAATTCTCAATTGTGAAGAATTGGGGAGTGGATGTAAGGTTTATTAACACCCGAACTACTATAAATATCTTATCTTTATTGCTTTTACTTCTTCTCAATTCTCTAAACACCTGACCTTCCCTTCAAATTTTTTAATCTCCATCAATTCAACCTCTCTTCTTGGTGCACTAGAGCCAACAAGTGGAATCAAAGCCTCGTCTCATTTCAAAGCTTAATTGCATGAGAAAAGGTCATGGCACAACAAGGAATCCATACCCATCTCAATCCATATTTCGATGGATCTGACTATACTTATTAGAAGTATAGAATGAAAATGTATTTAGACTATGATGTGGTGAATCTTTGGGACATCATTGCTAAAAAGTGGAAGCCACCTACTAAGATGGTGGATGAAAGTAAAGAATTGATCCCAATAGAAGAGTAGGTTAAAGCTCATAGGAGATCTAATGGAAGAAATAAGAGAGCCATGACAATCCTTTTAAGTTCTCTCTCAAAAGAAGAAATTGTAAGGGTCCAACATTGCCTTACAACTCATGGATTTGGAAGGCACCACTTTGGTGAAATCCAGTCGGCTTGAAATGTATGTGACCAAATGAGAGTTATTTATGATGAAGGAAAATGAAAGCATCACAGATATGATGAATAGACTCTTTGTAATTGTCACAAAAAAAAAGAAGTTTGAAAGAATTCTCACCAACCATGAGGTAAACTCATAAGCTAGCCTTAAAGAAGGATGAAAAAATGAATAAGATGAGAGGATAATGAGACAAATCAGAAAAACTAGACAGAAGAATTTTGGCTCTCAAATTTTCATCCAAGGAAAAGGAAGTTGAGATGGCTTCAAGTGAACAGGAAAGTGACAAGGAGAAGGAAGAGTTGGCTATGCTTTCAAAAAGAACAAAAGAGTTAATAAGGAGAAGAAAAGAAAGAAGAAACTTCATGAAAGCAACTCCAAACCACAAGGAAAGATTAGGAAATGTTACATGCTATGAATATGGCAAACAATGCCACATCAAGTATGACTACCCTAAATTGAAGAAGAAGAAAAAGAAGAAAGGGGACAATGAGAAGAGGAAAAACTTCAAAGCCACTTAGATGACAGCTCAAGTGAGAAGGATAAAAGGGAGGAAGTTGCAAACTTGTGTTTCATGGCATAAGATGATTTGTCAAATAAGGTAAGTTCTTCTCCCCATTGTTATGAAGAATATGATGAGTTAGATGATATAGATGATGAGTTTTTAGATGCTTTCACCTTGAAATATGACAAATATAAGTCATAAATGAAATCTTACAAGAAAAAATGTTCCAAGCTAGAGGATGAATTTAAATCCTTGAACAATCTTATAAATGAGTTGAGGACTTCAAATCATTAACTCAAAAAATCTATTGAGAGTTTTTCAAAATCATCTTCATCCCTAAACTCCTTGAGAAAGGAAAATGACTCCTTAAAGGGTAAAGTTATTCAACTTAGAAATTATATTTCTAAGTTTCACAAGAGAAATAAAGCTTTGGGTATACTTACTGTATCTTAAAGACCTCCTTTAGTTAGATATGGTCAAGGCTTCAATGGAGCCTCCTCATCTTCACCATCACCTACAACCTTCATTAGAGCCTCAACACCTCAAACATCTAGCATTGATGTAATTGGTAGGAAAAGTGCTCAAAGCACTAAGCCACCATTGCCCAAGGGCAAAGGAAAAGTGCATCAAGGCTCAAAGCCTATCCTTAAAAAGGCTAATCATGCATATATTTACAACAAAAAGCATGCTCACCCGAAAACACGTATAAAATTCACCTCTACACCCAATCCTACATGTTGATGCTCACACTCACATCATAATGGTATGGGAAAAATCCCAACTCATACCAAGGTCATGTTTAGGAGCAAGACTCATAAGTCTAAACTTCAATGCCACTATTGCATGAAGTTTGGTCATATAAACATTCACTGTTATATTAGGAAGGCACACCTCAAGTTGGAGGATCCTTCTAGACCTAACCCCCTAGGACCTAAGTACGCTTGGGTACCAAAACAAAAATGATTTATTTATGTTGTGTAGGATTGTTTGGAAGCCACCAATAAGGAAAATGATTGGCATGTGGATAATGGATGCTCAAAGCACATGACAGGCAATAGGAAGCTATTCATGGCCTTAAAAGAGAAGGAGGGTGGCAATGTCACATTTAGAAACAATGTCAAGGGTAAGGTAATTGGCATTGGCACTGGCACCGTCGACAAGAATGGTTGTTCTCTCATTGATGATGTTTTACTTGTTGATAGATTGCAACATAATTTGCTTAGTGTAAGTTAATTATATGATAAAAGTCACCTTTAACCCTAGAGAATGCTGAGTTACCACTTTAGTGGATAAAAAGGTAGTTTTAAAAGGTGAAAAGAAGGGCAATACCTACCTAATTGACTTAGACAATTTGGCTAACCAATCTTTTAAATGTCTTGTGTCACTTAGCAATGAAGCTTGGCCTTGGCATAAAAGACTTAGGCACGCTAGCATGGAGCTCGAACAAAATTTATCAAAAGGAAAGTTAGTGGAAGGCCTTCCTAAGCTATAGTTCTCTAAAGAGAAGACATGTGGACCATGCCAAATGGGAAAGCAACATCAATCTTCTTTCAAAGCAAAAAATGTTGTAAGTACATATGGACCCCTTCAACTAATCCCTATAAACTTGATAGGACCTACTGGGAATGCTATATTAGGTGAAAAATTTTATGCACTTGTCCTAGTTGATGATTACTCTAGGTTTACTTATATATCTTTTATAGCTCATAAGTATGATACTTTTAATGCTTTTAAAAGTTTTGTAAAAAGAGTTCAAAATGAAAAGGGTTACTTCATTTCTTCTATAAAAAATGATCATGGAAAAGAATTTCAAAATGAAACTTTTGAATCTTATTGCTTGGAGAATGTGATTTTACATAACTTTTCAACTCCTAGAATACCACAACAAAATGGTGTTGTAGAAAGGAAAAATAGGACACAAGTAGAGATGACTAAAACCATGCCCAATGAATATTTATAGCCTAATTAGTTTTAGGCTGAAGCTATCAATATTGCATGTTATATTGCAAATTGTGATTTCGAAAGACCAATTCTTAATAAAACTTTTTATGAGCTTTGAAATGGTAGAAAACCTAAGTTGTCATATCTTAAATACTAAGGATAATCTTGGAAATTTTGATTTAAAAACAAATAAAGGTGTTTTCCTAGGTTATTCCAAACCTAGCAAAGCCTATAGAGTTGTTAATAAGAGTTTTATGGTTGTTGAAGAGTCCATTAATATTGTGTTTGATGAAACTAGTAAACTTGATCTTTGGAAAAGTTTTCTTATTAATAATCCTGCAGGTGACTTTAGGAGATTGAAATTGGAGTCAACCATAAGAAAGATGGATAAAGACCATGATGAAGGCAAGTCATTAAGAGAAAAAGTGGAACCTCAACATCAACAAGTAGAAACCCCAAATCAAGAGCTTCCTAAGGATTAAAGATTCTCCAAGCATCACCCAAAAGACCTAATCATTGGTGATACATCCAAGGGAGTAAGCACTAGATCTCAACTCAATTGTTTAGATAATAATCTTGATTTGTTTCTCAATTTAAGCCAAAATCTATTAATAAGGCTCTTGATGATGAGAGTTAGGTGATTACTATGCAAGAAAAACTCAACCAATTTGAGATAAATAATGTATGAGAACTTATTCTTAGGCCTAAGGAAAAACCTATTGTAGGTTACAAATGGGTGTTTAGGAATAAGTTAGATGAGCAAGGGTTCCTCACTAGAAACAATGCTAAATTGGTTACTAAGGGATACAACTAAGAGAAAGGCATTGACTATGATGCAACCTATGCCCCTGTAGCAAGATTAGAGGCCATTAGGATTCTTCTGGCATATGCATGTCACATGAATTTTAAACTTTTTCAAATGGATGTTAAAAGTGATTTTTTAAATGGTGTCATTGAGGATTAAGTTTTTTATTGAACAACCTCTTGGTTTTGAATCTCATATATTTCCAAATCATGTTTTTTTGAATAGAGTCTTGTACGGTTTGAAATAAGCTCCAAGAGCTTGGTATGAAAGACTAAGATCATTTCTTTTGAAAAAGGAAAGGTTGACATAACTTTATCTATAAAAAGGCACAATCATGATACACTAATTGTGCAAATATATGTTAGTGCTACTAATGAATCTCTTTGCAGGGATTTTGCTAAGTGTATGACTAGGGAATTTGAAATGAGCATGATGGGAGAGCTGAAATTCATCCTTGGCCTATAAATTAAGCAAATCAAAGAAGGGATTTTCATCCACCAAGCCAAGTACACACAAAGGATATATTCAAGAAATTTGGCATGGACGAAACCAAAGTAGCAAAAACACTAATAAGTGCTACCATCAAATTAGACAAGGATGAATCAAGCAAATCAGTTGATGATAAGAAATATCAATGTATGATTGGTTCTCTACTCTATCTTATCGCTTCTAAGCCCAATATAATGTTTAGTGTATGTATGTGTGCTAGATTTCAATCTTGCCCTAAAGAATCTCATTTTAATGTTGTTAAAATGATTTTCAAATATCAAAATGGCACATTGCATCAAAATTTATGGTATCCTAGAGATTCATCATTTAGTCTCATAGGTTATTCGGATGCAGATTATGTCAGTAGTCTCCTAGATAGAAAGAACACTTCAAAAACTTGTCAATTCATAGGAGAATGCTTAGTGTCTTGGTTTTAGTAAGAAGTAAATTTATGTTGCCTTATCCACCACCAAAGCAGAATATGTAGTTGCAGGTTGTTGTTGCACCTAAGTACTTTGGATGAAACAACAATTAAAGGATTATGGCAAGTTGTTGATCACATTACCATCAAATGTGATAACACTAGTATAATAAATCTTTTAAAGAATCCCATCTAACTTTCTAGAAGCAAATATACAGACATTAGATATCATTTTATTAGAGATCATATCCAAAATGGTGATGTAGTGTTGGAATTTATAAAAATTAATTATCAACTTGCAGATATTTTTACTAAATCTCTCAATAAAGAAAGGATGAACTTCATTAAGAGAGAATTAGGAATGCTTGACAGAAGCTCCTTGAAGTGAAATTTAGATCTTTTATAATACTCCTTGTGTGATGTATTGTTCTTGAATGATTGATTATTTTATGAGATGAATGTGTAGTAGACTTCTTGAGATGTCGTAATTCTTTGTGCAATTGTGTCTCTCTATGGCAATTTACATGAATTAAGCATTAGTATATTAAGTGGATCGCAATTTAGAAAGTCAAATCTTATCTATTCATAGTTGCTTTTCTTGCCTTGTAATTCGCGGTTGCTACTCCTTGATTCACGGTCTTGATTTACAGGTATATATCATCTATCTGTCAAACCATCAATTTGTGGTCGCTACTTTTTATCTCCACTATGAATTATTTCAAAATTCAAAAGTTTTGACCATTGACCATGTCAGCTTTCAAGGATTTTTTATCCGTTACTCAAATTTTTTATAATTAGAGGTCGCGACTTGTTGTTCGCGATTGCGAATTTGAGTAACTATCATGCATTTAATTGATTTGACTACGAACCAATGACAAACCCTTATTAAATGAATTTTTCATCATTTGTTACCATTTTTACACCTCTTCCTAGCTTATTTAAACCTTTGAAATAGTGTCTTAATTCATATTTGCTAAATTACTTCATCTTTTTTCATTCTTACTCTCAAAACCTTCTTCAAACTTTCTCTCATCTATAATGGCCTCCAAGAAAGCCTTAAGAACATAAAAGGCAAAGCTATAGCACAATCATCTCGGCCTCCTGCCTTTTACATGATGAAAGGGATCACAAAGAAAGAGAAGGATTGGTACAAGGCTAACTCTTCCAAGACAATCCAACCAAACAAAATTCCCTCCACATTTCTTCTTGAATATCTTGGTATGAAGGATGAAATCCATGCCTATCTTTCTAACTTAGGCTGGAATGAATTCATTTTCCATGAAGAGCCTGGTTATGAAGAGATTGCGCAGGAGTTCATGTGCAGTATTACCTTGGGTCGAAGAGCGGAATCAAGAGCAAGTCAGTATGGATTAATATTTAGAGCATTTAGGGAACCCTTTTTCATTACCTTTGAACAACTCTAAAATCTTTTCAATCTTCAAGTCGAGGATGACATTTCATTCATCATCTCCACTCTTAACATCATTTACTTTGAGTTTCAATCTGAAATTTCTATCGAGACTAAACAAAACCAAAAGACCTCCCTAACTAAGTATATCTGAACCCTACCCAATTAGTTGTTTCATCATATCATCACCTTTTTTGTTAATGCAAGGAGTGATGATAATGAGAAGGTCTCCTAAAAAGACCTAGCCTTTCTTTTCCACTTGATTAAAAACAAACCAATCCAAACTAGCCGATACCTTATGGATCAATTGATTCACATGAGTACAAAGCCAAAAAGTCAATTTCTTCTTCCCTCTCATGTAATTGTTATCTATCGTTATATGGGTGCTCTTGATGAGGAAAATGAAAAATTCACCACTAAAAAGTTTTTGTCAACCCATAACTTTCTAAACTTACCCTACCTTATTAATACCAAGGTAATTCACCTCGATTCACACATTTATACCTTAGGTGCATTTGGGGCAAATAAGTTAGAGACTTCCTAAGCCTTAGAAAGGAAGAGGCTAGTCATAGAAGACAGTGCTCAATCCATTCCATTTCTCCAACCTAAACCCAAAGCCAAAATCTCTCTCTCCTCAATCAACAAAAAGCTTAATAAGATGATGAGGATGATAAAGAAAAGATTTTTTCTACTCTCTCACCTCCTTAATGATTTAATGGATCTTCAGGAGAAAATGGGTGCTACTCCTTGCCACCTCCCTGACTTTGAGGATTAGGAGGACACACCTGAAGAAGAGGATGATCAAAAGGTTAAGGAGAGCGATGAAGCTCAAGGTGGAGGAGCAAATGAAGAAACTGATGATTTCAAAGATAATAATAGTGATCTGATATTCTAGTTTGTTATTAGTTTTTAGAATTTTTCCTTTGTTTCTTTGTTTATGTAAACGTTGTGATCCCATAGTTTCTAATAAATAAAAGTGTTATTTGTATCCTTTACAATTGATTGTTTCATATGTTGTGCTCTTGGTTCTTGTACTTATTTGTTCTTTGTGATTATTTTATCTCAATTTATGCTTCATACATTTGATACCAATACATCTTAGTTCAATATCTACTCTTTACCCTTTTTTTATCTTGCCAAAGGGGGATAGAGGTTAGCAGTAAAAGAATGTGCATAAGGGAAGTAGAAGTTGAGAGGGAGCAAATAACAATAGGAGCATTTTTTTTTTCAATCTTAAAACTCTTTAAGTATTTGATTAACAAGTTTTTAAAATCATTAACTATTCCAACTTTACACTCATGCAATTTATTTTTTTAAGTAAAATCAATCTAAGTTGTTAAAATAAAAAAGGGGAAGATTACTGGACTAGGTTGGTCAAACCTAAGTCAAAGGCCTCTTTTGATCTTGACAATAAATATTGATTGGTATTAATGTTTTGTTTAAATGTTGTTTTCGTAGTAAATAAGTTAACCTTTCATTAGAAGTTGGATGAAAGTCTAAATCTCTAACTTTGAGAAAGAAATCCTAATTCGCAGTCAGGATCCCATAATTCGTTATCGTTACCCTACAACAAGGGTGGATGAAGTTAGGCCAGAAGAATTCGCGAAGGAAATCACAGTCGTGATTTGGCTAAGGGAAAATTAACTTTCACACAAAGGAATTTGCGATGGTGTTTGTGTTCTATGTCGCGATTGCAAATTTCATAGTTAAAGGGAGGGAACCAAGTTTGCAACCACAACATGCCAAATGTCCAAAGCAACTGTTAGAATATCAAAATTCACGAGGGTGAATCACCTATCGTGACTGCAACCAAAGAAAGTGTTTTCTCTTTACCAAATAGAGGAATTTGCAGTCTCAATTGCACTCAAGAAGGACATCAATCACGACCTTAGATTTTGGTTGAATAATGGAACACAATGGGTATATTTCTTTGAGCACCAATAACACATTAACACGGGGACTAACCGTTAAACATAAAACAAGGTTTTTTGCCACAATTTCAGGCTTTCCAATATAAATTGGGAAATCAAGACCAAGAAATACCAATCACGACCACAACTTCAGTCTGACAGACATTTAATGCAAAATTTACCTAACATACTTTAGAGATTTAAGCATAGTCTGTGAGTAACATCACTTTAGTGGATGTTGGCTATAAATACTTCACCAAACAGATGTAAATGCAAGAAAATTTCATTAATTGTAACCAAACTCCTACAAATTTGCTTCATAACTTCTTACTCTTGATTATAAGTTATTGATTATTTGGTGTTAGCATTAAACACTTTTGTAATTAGGTTGAGAGTTAGCCCAACTTCCAAAACTCTAGTAATAGGTTGAAGTGTGAGTCTATCCAAAATACTTGAGCAAAGTTTTGTGTGAGCCTAGAAACACAAAGTGTAAGGGTTGTGTGTGAGCTATAAAACACATTGCACAAGTTTGGTGTGAGCTTGAAAACACCATTTTGAGTTGAGTGAAATTCCCAATTGTGAAGAATTTAGGAGTAGACGTAAGGTTTGTTAACACCTGAACCACTATAAATATCTTATCTTTATTGCTTCTACTTCTTCTCAATTCTCTAAACACCTAACTTTCCCTCTAAATTTTTTAATCTGCCACCAATTAAACTGCCCTTCTTGGTGCACTAAGGCCAACAGTTTGTGTATTGCACCAACTACATTTTAGTGGTATATGATAGCAATTTTTAATGATTTTGTTAAGAAAACTATGGAAACTTTTATGGATTATTTTTCAGTATTTGGAGATTCTTTTTATGCATGTTTAGCTAATCTTTCCATGGTTTTGTAGTGATGTGAAGAAACAAACCTAGTTTCAAATTAAGACACGTGCCACTTCATGGTACAAGAAGGTGTAGTACTTAGCCACAAGCTATCCATGAAAGGTATTGAGGTGGATAAAGCAAAAATAGAGATTATTGAAAAGATGCTTCCACCTACATTTGTCGAGTAAGTGCAAAGTTTCCTTGGTCACATAGGATTTGATCATCGCTTTATTAAGGATTTTTTAAAAATTACAAAAACCTCATTGTAACTCACTTAATAAAGATGTTGCATTTAATTTTGACCAAGAATGTTTTTATACTTTTTATATGTTGAAGAAGGCCTTAACTTCGACCCCTTTTATAGAAGCCCCAAATTAGAGCCAACCATTTTAGGTCATGTACAATGTGAGTGATTATGCCATTGGAGTAATCTTGGGCTAGAAAAGGGACAAAAGAATACGCGTGATTCATTATGCTGGCAAAACACTCAATAAAGCTCAAGTGAAATATGCCATTATGAAGAAAGAGTTATTGGTCATAATGTATGCATGCAATAAATTTAGGTCATATTTAGTGGGTTCTAAGGTTATATTATACACAAACAATGTTGCAAAAAAAGCATCTATTAAGTAAGATAGACGCGAAGCCTTGTCTCATATGTTGGGTACTTTTATTGCAAGAATTTGATTTGTAACCATGGATAAAAAAGGGACTGAGAATGCCATTGTTAATCTCTTATCGTGAATTCAACCTCAGAAAAGTGGAAATAATAACCTGGAAATCAAGGAAGAATTACTGAATGAGTAGCTCCTTGTGCTTAATATTAGAACACCTTGGTATGTAAACATTATTAATTGCATCATGAGTGGAATCACACTTGTAGATATGACATATTGGTAAAAGGAGTTTCTAGCATATTATAGGCATTATTTTTGGGAGGAGCCTCTTCTTGCTAGCATTGTGCTGATGCACTTATTAGGAGGTTTGTGCCTATGGAAGAAATTCATGGTATTTAAACACATTATCATTCTTTGGAGAGCGATGGACATTTTAGCACCACCAAAATAGTTGCAAAATGGTTTTTACTGGCCTACAATGTTTGAAGATGCATGAATAATCATACATTCTTATGATCATTATCAAAGGACATGTAATATATTAAGACGTTATGAAATGCCATTTAATATCATCCTTGAAATAGAACTGTTTGATGTGTGGGGCATCAATTTCATGGGGCTTTGCCTTTCTTCTTATGGGCAACTCTATATCCTAGTTGCAGTAGATTATATGTCTAAATAGGTTAAGGCACTTATTCACCAATGAATGAAGTTAAAGTGGTGACTAAGTTTATTAAGAAGTTCATTTTCTTAAGGTTTGGAGTGCCTAGAGCTATTATAAGTGATGGTGGAACTAATTTTTATAATAGGAAGTTTGAAACCTTGCTCAAGCAGTATGAAGTAAGTCATAAGATTGCAACCCCATATCATCCATAAATAAGTGGCGGGTGGAGATTTCAAATAGAGAGTTGAAGCACATCTTAAAGAAGACAACATCAAATTCAAGAAAAGATTAGTCACTAAAGCTTAATGATGCATTATGGGCATATAGAACAACATTCAAAATGCCTCTTAGCATGTCTCCTTATTGTCTAGTCTTTAGGAAGGCTTGCCACTTTATTGTGGAATTATAGCATAAGACATATTGTGCTATTAGGTTGGTAAATTTTAATCTCAAAAAGGCTAGAAAAAAGCATCAACTTCAGTTGAATCAACTTAAACAAAATTCAAATGAATGCTTATGAAAGTTATAAAATTTACAAAGAGAAGATGAAACTTTGGCATGATAAGCACATTCACAAACATTCATTTAAAGTTGGACAGTAATTGTCACTATTCAATTCCAGACTTAGACTTTTTCCTAGAAAGCTAAAATTATGTTGGTCCTGGCCATTTATAGTAGTGCAAGTGTTTTCGCATGGAGCTGTGGAATTGAAAGGAATAGATGGAAACACATTTAAAGTCAATGGTTAATGAGTCAAACCCTATTTCTATGGATAAATATTGCAAACAGGAGAAGTTCTTGTCCTAAATACTCGAGCAAAATGAATTTCAAGGAAAGTTGAGCTAATGACTATAAATAAGTGCTTATTGGAAGACAACCCAATGAATTCTAACTAATTCAATTTCAGTTTATTTTAATTTAATTATAGCATAAGTAGGGAGGTACCATAAATTAAAAAAGAGGGGTTTAAAGGCCAACAAATTTTATGGTGGCCAAACTTTAGAGATTCCCAATCTAAAAAGGGACATAGACCATCTACTAGGAATCTTTCGGACTCCTAGAAAGAATATGATTTAGAGGACTACTTTCATATGGTTGCCCCTATAGTTATAGTATACTGTAAATCTATCTGATATAGAATTTCCCCCCTCCAATTAAAAAGTAAGCTCCTTTATTCCTTCTACCATTGATATAGTTTCAGTGCTTTTGTAAGCCTCTGAAGTGGAAGTAAGGGACAATCAATCTAGCGAGCAAGTGAAAGCGGGACCAAACAAGGAGCTAGGAAAGTCTTGATCAAATGTCGATTCATAAAAATGAGGCTTCCCTCCTACATAGGAATTACACTTGAGTTCCTTACCACTTTAGCCCTAAGTTATATTGGATATGATGGCTAATCAAAATGGTTCACTTATCAACAATTTGGAGAAAACCAAAAGGCACTTTTTAATTTCTTTAATCTTATTTTTTATTTTCCTAAAGAAGGGCTTTGAACCTTACCACTAGAGTATAATGACAAGGCCTTTTGGGACAAAATTACAACCAAGAAATCAACTTTTATGGCAAGAAGATCAAAGTAGCATGAAATGAAGAGTTTAACCCTTCACTGCATTCATCACCTTATTAACTACTTATTGTTTATAAGGGCCAAAAATACTAGTTTGATTTCATTAAATGATTTATTCTTTTTTATGGTGTGTGATGAAAAAGAAGCGACCAAATTAGGGTGTATGGATATTCGAACACCTGATGGCAGTTGCCATAACCACAAAAGGAAAAATTATGGTTGGTTTTATGGCTACTGCCATCACCATAGGATATCGAAGTTTCAGGTACCAAGATTGCAAATTGGCACAACGACACTGATTGAATATCTTGATTGCTCTTACCTGCTAAAAGCTCAAATCTGCAACAAGGAAAATGACAAATATGTTATAATGTATAGAGAGATTTATGTTGTGCAGGAGGAGGAAGAGGAGATGCCCAGAACCACCTATATCCAACTTGCAATACGAATTAAAAAAATAGACATGAGGGTGAGAAACATGAAAGAGCAATTGAAGGTATTTTATGCTTTTACGGGATTCACACCACCACCGCGTAGAACATAGAGGGATTTAGCTTTTAAATTTTATGATTGCTTTTTATTGCATTTTGGCACAATTATTTTAATTTCATTAATTGTGGATATTATGTCAGTGGTTTATGGATATTTTGGTTCAATTTAAAACATTGTAGGGTTAATTAGTTTTAGGACATGGATTCTAGGATATATTTGACTCACCTAATTACAGGGTTAGTAGTATATTTTACAATGAGGATTTTGAGTATTATATTTATTTATGAATTTGGTGTTCAAATGAGGCATGTGGTGTTTTTGTTACACCAAGTTCTATATTTTCTGTTTTGATGAACAAATGTGCTTGATTGAAATGTGATTGGTTAATAATGTTGCATTTTGAGAATTAATTGTTGCTGAGAAGGTCACAAGTATAAGTGTAAGATCAATTTGTGAAATTATCAATATTCTACTAGTTGTTGAAATGTAGTTAAATTGTGTTTGTAGTTGTGAAATAAATCACTATAATCTAAAGCAATGATTAAGCCATTAGGATCAAATTCATGCCAATCTTTGTTGAAATTTGGAATTAAGATAGTGGAACTATTAGTTTTTTTATTTTTTTTTGTTATTGTTTATGAAAATCGGCATGAAATTGATAATTGTGACAGTCATACTAGAATTCTCTTATTTCAGTGCAATAATGAATTAAAGATCTATCTTGCATGATATTAGGTGATAAATTAGTCGGATAGGCTTTAAATATTGAGATTTGGCTTTTGTAATTAATAAAATTGAGAATTGGTATACCTTGCTTTGTGTGAATTTTTTGAGTAATTGAGGTGGAAATGTAAGAGACTTGTATGTTTAATTTTCTATACAGGTGTTGCGAGATAAGAACTGCTTTTAAATAACAAATGAACACCATTATTCCAAACTGTCCATCCCAGGTTCATTGTTGTTTTCCACTTTGTTTTTCTCATGTAACCATGCCCATATTAGTGATTGTTTACTAAAAAAAATACACTAAGTGAATTGGAGAATTAGAAGAACATTGCAAAAAATTAGTCACCTCTAATATTCAGTTGAGACATGCAACAGGGAAGTGAACTTTTTATTTTCCTATTTAACCAAATATTGAGGTCAATATTGTCTTTAAGTTTGGGTGAGGGGCATAAAATAGGAAAATTGTTCTTTTAATTAATTTAGAAGGTATATGATTCTTGTGTTTAGAAATTATTTAGTATATTCTTTGATTAAAATTTATTTATTCTTTTGTTAATAGTGTTTCCACTTTCTTAGAGTATTGTTGCTCAAAAAGTAAAGAAGAATTAAATGGAATATTGATCAATGTAATTATTGTGAAAATTTGGATTTGTTGAATTCTCATAGTAAATTAGGCATGATCTTCTCATATGGTAATTTAGACATTTGGAGAATTTTGATCAATTGTGTAAGTAAGAGACTTGTATAATTTGATTAAGAATTTGTTTGAATCATTACACCTAGGAATGATTGCTTATTTAAATTCAAAGCATGTGCTTCCTAGTTTGTTAAAAATTTTTCTACTAATTCTAGAATAAGGCATACAATCTTTTGAGGAGAAATATTAATTCATACTTAATCAAGAAAATGATTTAGGCATTCATTGTGTAGCCTATTTAATCCATTTATAGCTTATCAATTTTTATCCTTTGTACCTTTGTGAGCCATGAAATACACTTTAAGAGTGTATATAAGCCTTTTTCTTAATACCCTCATCGTTATTACCATATAGCCCATATTATGGTCTATCCTTCAAGAGAATTTACAGAATTCAAATTTTCTCAAGTAGTATTAGAATTTTGATAATGTGTGATAAAGTGAAGTTAGGATCTCTTTCTTTTACATATGGTCAAGCATAAGTTGCAAGCGATTGAAATATGGGAGAAATTAGTAAAAAAGTATGATACGTGCAGTTATACAAATGTTGATTATGTGATTTTGTTTCTTTTGTTTCGAAAAAAAAAAAAGAGAAATTATGAAGAAATTTTGAGTTACGATTGCCATTATTCAGAGCTCATAATTGTATAAAAGCATTCTATCAATAATTTGCTTATAAGCTTATGTAGAATTATGATAGATTGAGTGATTATTACTTGAGAATATAAGAAGGAGGGGTTTCTTGGATGGTGAAGTTTTAAAACATTTGGAAATCTTTAATATTACTTGATTAATTGTAATTCTTCAAATTCTTTTGCTTATACTTTTGTCCTTTTCTTCGGCAAGCCATTAACCTTAGCCACGTTACAAGCCAATAAAGACATTTTGATTATTGATTAAATGTGCAATTACATTAGTGGAGATTGATTATATGTACTCGCTTATGGAATTTAGTATAACATAATGTTATGAAAAGTTTTGACAATACTTTAATTTGAATTATGTTTGATTTTAACTTGCATCAATAATGAAAAAGGTGTATTATGGTTTTTGTGAATTTCTTGATTGATTTGTACTAGAAAGTGTTTACAAAGTTTTAAAAATGGATTCAAATGTTTCAGATTTTCTTATGAGTGTTGATTGTTTAATTTGTTATTGAATTTTTTTGAGTTCAAAGGATTACAATTGTCGAATTAAAAGATTTTCTTATTTGATTTCTTTCTTTGCTTAAGAATAAGCAAAACTCTAAGTTTGGAGGAGTTTGATAGGAATTCTTTTAATATATGATTTTAGGTTAGGAGTTAAGAATTTTTTCTAGTTTTACTAGCATCTTTTATTTCAGAATAATCTCATTTATGTCTCTTTTATGTTTCCATAGGAAATTCTTTAAAAATAACTTAACTGCAGTTTTCAGCGAGCTTCAATGGGTTATTGCATGAGCCATGCATCAGACCATGTAGGAATGCAGAGTTAACTCAATCAGTAGCACAGATTCGAGTTAGCAGATAAGTGAACGAGCAGTTGCATGACTCGTGCATCGGGCCATACATATCGGTCAAGGCATAATTATTAAACACAAAAGGAGGCTTTCTTTTAAGCAACGAATAAGACCTAAAGGGGCATTCATTCGAAGCAAACGAGAGGGAAATCTTGAGAGAGAATTTTGGATCTATCATCTACTCCAAATTTGTGAGTGAAATTGGTAGATTTTAAAGAGTTTTTTAAAGGATCCATTATTTTAGGGTAAGATTGTTCTTTGGGATTTTCTTCTTCTAATTTTAATGGGTTTTTTCAATTTTGTTTCTTCTTCCTTTCTTAGAATGAATTTCATATTCTAGGGATTAGGGTGAAAGCCCAACATTTTTTTTCATGATATACAAGAAGTTTTTTATTTCAATTTTGTTGGATTTCTTGATTTAATGTAGTTAAGTTTGAATAACTTGTGTATATGATGACCATATATATTTAAGGGTTGAGATCCTAGATCATGGAGCAAAAGTGGAAGTTTAGGGTTAATTATAACGTATTAAACTACAAAATTAATACCACAAGAGTATGGTTAATCTCTATAGATGTTTAAGGAATATTCATTAAACACCATGTGATATTATTGAATTTTGTGATGATGAGAGTAGGCATAATCTCAATAATAATAGACTCAATTTTGCTTGGAAAGATGATTAGGTAATTTAGGAAATTCGTCTGTAAGGATAATCCATTCATTAGAGAAAAGAATTCTTTGTGTAATCGTGAAGAGTGTTGTGGTGCAACCTAAATTCTCTAGAAATTAATTGCATAAGAATTTTCTTTCATTTAATTTTACTTTGTTAATTTATTTTACAATTATTAGATTTAAATTAATTATTCTTCATTGTTCAATTGCTAGAAAATTTAGTACTTTGGTATATATGAAAATCA
Source organism: Omphalea diandra (assembly GCA_949677035.1). Classification (NCBI taxonomy): domain Eukaryota; kingdom Viridiplantae; phylum Streptophyta; class Magnoliopsida; order Malpighiales; family Euphorbiaceae; genus Omphalea; species Omphalea diandra. Next base: position 22,432 of record CATIWR010027000.1, read on the forward strand.
ATTTTTGTGGGAAGGATCTCTACTCGTCATTATATTATTTGAAGTTATTTGTGCACTTGCAAGAGTTTACACACAACATACCAACGCGTTCAAGTAACATAGATTTAGCCTACTCCTACATATAAAAAAAAGTAACAAACAAACACATTTTAGTTGCTCAAAACAAAGTACAAAAAAGACCAAAATAAAGAATGAACAAAATCAACATAGTTGAAGCATATACCATGATCTATTAAGCATTTTAATGAATAAAATTTTCATCTTTATGTTGATGAGATAATGAGTAAAGCTCAAGATGTCCTGGTTCACATGCATGTTCATTTTCTTGCCAATAATATTTTAAATACAATAGAATTATAGACATTTATAGTATAAAGTTTTAAAATTTGGTGGAAAGGTTATACAAATTCATCTCGTTTCCTAGCATAACTTTTTAAACCCAATGTATGTGGAGTTATGTGATAGGAACATGACTTTCTTCCCACTTCAAAGTAATGCTATCCAAAATCATATAAAAATGCACAAATAATATTAGAATTATTTATTACAACAAATATAAATCATATGATTTAGTAGGCATAATGAGTATGGCCTTTCCTTTTTCTGAAAACCTATAGTATACAAGCACCTTCCATTATGCAAGATCAATCTCTGGAGGAAAATGGTTAGCTACTTGGTCCTTGTCTAAATCCTCCAATGTGCACTTGTAATTAAAATCATACTTGTAATCCTTTCATTTTGAACAAATTGAGTGTAATATCTAAACTTCAACACCATTTATAGTAGGAAAAAATAAACTTTTCCTAAATAACCAATGGCAAAATTGTATTAAATTATTATAAATAATTAAAAATTAATCATATAGACAATAATAGATATAGTTATCTTAGAGATATAATATGTTTATTCAAATAAGGGCAATAATCTCCTCCTTAAAACCTAAAAGCATCTCCTTCTAAGCTATAAAATTGAATGGGAATAAAGTACATTTTCTAGCAACTGAACCTAACCATCAACCAAATATGCCTCCACCTTTTTTAATTGGTTGCCCCAAAGCATTATATTGAATAATGATTTTACATTTAGCTGGCATTATCCACACATCCTTTGCACGCATTGATCCTCACTTTGTCCTAATAACCCCTTCATTATCTATAAAATATTAAATGATAATAAGGATTTGAATAATGTAATAATGCTTTAATTTAATCTAAGATAGATTGCCAATAATTTGCAATGTCTTCATATACACTTGCTCTCTTGGATCACATAGTGGTTGTTGATTTGGTCTTTGCTTGGCTTGAGGGACATGTTGATCATGAGAAGAAGTAGATTGTGAATTTGCTTATGAGGTTCTTATAGGTTGTGAATTTGTTTGAGCAATTCCTACATGCTACCTACCTCCATATGCACTGTCAAAAGGTTGTCTACCACTAAATGTGATGTTAGTAGGTTGTCCACCTTCAAGTGAAGTCCAACAAGCTTTCTACCTTTAGAAAATGTCCTTGAAAGCTACCCACCTCTAATTGAAGTCCTATTAGGTTATGGATTTACTTGGGAGGTTGCAGCTGCCTTTGGTATATATTTTGATAGTGCCATAATTAAATACCTACACACATACAAAATTTAAAATAAAAATATAATTAAATACCCACACATTCGAAATTTAAAATAAAAAATATAATTAAATACTATTGGCCTTTATGCACCAAGAATGGGTTGAATTGGTAGAAATTTTAATGCAAGTTTTTAGAAAAAGAGTAGAAGAATATAGCACATAAGGATTTATAGTGATTTTGGTATTAACTAACATTATATCTACTCTCCAATACTTTCAATTGGGTATTCCACTAACACTAAGTAGTGTTTTGCAAGCTCACACCAAACTTTATAACTTGTGTTTTACAAAGGCTCACACACAAACTTTATAATGCCTTGAAATTTAGGGTCTCTTTTGCCTTAATAATCTTTTTGTTCCTCAGATAGTGGAGTCTAGTAATACAAAGCCCTAACTGATTTGATCCTCAAAATCCTTGCATAAATTGGTGAGTGAAAATAGTGAGTATAAAACTCAGTAAAGGGATAAACAATGATACAAAGTTGTTACGATATATATATATATATATATATATATATATATATATATA